>BLKR01014966.1:0-141237 GCA_011170035.1 Teleogryllus occipitalis | reverse complement strand
TCTGGGGACATGTCAGCTACGCATCTACGTGAATAAACAGTCAAAGGGTTTGAAGCTGTAACTGTTTCGGACTGGGAAGGTTACTGCAACCATGTAAAACATCTAGAAAAAGAATACTGGCAAAAAGACGGGATAATGGAAATTGTAGTGAATGACATTGTAATTAATACTACAGAGAATTCAAGCGATGATTCACATTATTCAGAAGATGAAAATTAAGTACGTACACTAATATCTTATCTCCTTAATAAGCAATATTATCATTATCTAATTAATTTCATTTGTGGTTGCGTTAATTACGTTATTATTTGTTCTATTTTATCGTCTATAATGTCCTGTTGTATTAAAAATGAAAGAGGCGCGAATAGTATTAATAATGTTACAGTTGGCAACTCCCGTCGGATGTGACGTAGGGAGAAGTCTCCTCTCCCCGCACCCCGCGCTGGGAGACGTCAAGAAAAGTCGCACGACTAGTAGTGTTTCCTACGATAGCGAAGGCCTAAATGTCATATAAAAAGTGAAGTAGAAATATGTCCGATAAAACTCGTTCTCTGACTGACTCAGGCGAGGAATTCTTTTGCCTCTGCAGAGATGAAAGAGAAAACACTTTCAAGTGTGTGGGGGTCGATAAGTGTCCCTTGTTTCGGTTTTCCACTTTTCTCGTCGTGCATTTCTCGCAACGCATTCCTCGGTGTGGTCTGCTGGCACTACAAAACCACATATGCTACCATTTAGAGCTATTTAATTGCTAATTAATTACGCAAAAAAATATTTTTTTGCTCTTCACATTTTTGCGTGATTAATGGTGAGCCAATATAAGATTATGCTCGCACTAACACAATGAGTTACCACAAAACCAAATATGTCATCTTATAGAGCGATTTAATCGCTAATAAATTACACAAAAATTCATTTTTGCCTTTAAAGAGGTAAAGTATAGTAATCTAATTGTATTTATTAGTTTGCAGCTTAGATCTATTAACGTAAACACATTCAACTCTCATCGCAATTAACCAATAACATTTAAATACTAATTAGAATCACATTACTTTTATTTTTTAAATAAATGAGTAGCTTAAATTAAATAATTTAATACACGTAAATTAAAAAGATAATTTAGGAAACATTTTTACACATTATAATCTGATTTCTCATCTATTTATTTATTCTCATACTTGCCACGCATTTTGATACGCATTCGTGACATCGCTACTATTCGCTATACACTTTCTACTCTGTACACTCTTAAAGCCGACCTGAAAGCCTTCACACACGAAAACAATAATTTAGATGAACATATCCGAAGGCTCGAAAGAAGTCGTTCAAAACTCAGACGGTTGGACAACAATAGGCAACACCGCAGAAACTTTCAACCGTCCATCCGCGAAAGCAAAAACACAATCATCACAACCAATCATGACTCAAAACAGATTTGCCATGTTAGGTACTGACAATGATTTTCTTTGCCTTCCCAATCCTCACTACCCCTTCCCATCATCGACACGTCCACCCACAAACCGACGCAAACAGGCTAGCAAGCGCAAACAAAGACACGAAGAGTTGCGCAACCTGGCCCACAAGTAAACAAGGACATTCCCACTGAGCCCACCAAAAAGGTACTAATTTTAGCAGATAGCCATGAGCGACAAATCTCCTCCCTGCTCAGTGGGAAACTCCCATCCAATTTCTCTGTCATGGGTGTGTTTAAACCTAATGGGAGGTTTGCCGACGTGATCAGTGAATCACTTTACACCTGAGCAACGTGTTGACAAACTACAACGTGCCGCCCAAAACACGAACATTGTAATCTCGACTCTGCCCTTCTGGTAAAACAAACCAACACTGTGCAAAGAAATTAGACACGCAAACAAATTAAAACTGCATCTGAGAGGCACACATGTTAAATTATTTGAGCTTAACTTTCTCTCAGAAAAACACTTCACCCCGCATGGTCTTCACTTGAACCTTGTCGGAAAATATGCACTCGGTAGCGAACTTGCAAAACACATCCTTACACCTCAGCAGTATCCTACCCAAGACTCATCCCCACCTACATCTCCTAGTTCTCTTCCATACTCCGGAATCCCCTTGGATCCAATTACCTTATTCTCTGAACCTAATCCTTGTATTACCTCTCCCATTATTCATTCTCCTACATCTGTAACCCCTCCTTTCTCACCTCCTAACACTGCTGGGACACGATACTTCCTTCGACCACGCACTCGAGGTAAAAATGAGATAAATAAATAGTAACTACAGTCAAATGCAGCAGAAACGCATCCGTGTTGGCACATGCAAAAGATTCAAATAATGCATCATAATGTGCAATCTCTTTCGAATAAAATTGAATTTATCGAGGCAGCTTTACAGTGTGAACTGAGTCAAGTAGATGTTCTTTGCTTTACAGAACATTGGTTATCTCATAATGATCTAAACACACTCCAAATTCCTAGTTTTTACCTTGCAGGATCTTATTGTAGAGCGAGGGAATCAAATAAGGGCACTGCTTACGGAGGTTCGTGTATTTACGTAAGAAATAATATTGATTCTATCTTCTTGTCAGAATTCAATTTATATGCAGTTGAAAAAGTTTTTGAAAACAGTCGTACATCTTACTACGCTCAAAATTATCTTACTTTGCATCTACAGACCTCCAACAAAGCGAGCTTTAGATTATTTCAATTTCTTAGAAAATCTAGAGATAACTCCGAACAAAATTAGTAATCTCTCTTTTAAATCCATTGTTGTATGTGGAGATTTCAATATTGATTTTCTGAGCGAATCCCACGAAAAAGAGCAGTTTCTCAATTTAACTCATTCTTTTAATTTAGATATTACAGTGAATGTACCTACACGGAATACTCTTAAATCACAAACAGCAATAGATCAAATTACTATTAACAAAACCACAACTAGATAAGAAATAATAACGAATAATCTAGGTTACAGTGACCACAATGCACAAATTCTTATAATTACTAATAACATGAATACTGACACAATAAGTAAAACACGCATGTGCAGAGCATTTACTAAAGTTAGCATAAAATTGTTTACGGACTACTTGCTGAAAGAATCATGGGAGGCAGTTTGAAACGCTATTGACACAAATGAAAAATACAATTTATTTTTCTCAAAGCTTTCATTTCTCTTTAACGCGTGCTTTCCTATTAAAAGAAAATTAAGAGAAAATTAAACATTTCACGAAAAAGTAATACTTGGATCACACAAGGAATTAGAACATCGTGTAAAAATAAACGTACGCTCTACTTATTTCTAAAAATCATAACGTATCACCCGGTTTTTACGTCTACTTCCGAGAATATAAAAGAATTTTAAGGAAAATAATAGTTCAGACAAAAATAATGAAAAATTATGAGGATATTTTGAACGCTAGAAACAAAACTAAAGCAATGTGGAACATCGTAAAAAATACGACCTCGTCATCACGACATTTCGTAGAGAATGTTGTTTTAAACGATAATGAAACAGAAACAAGTAATCCAAAAAAAGTTGCGAATATCTTCAACCAACACTTTTCTAGAATTGCGGTTGATCTCACGAAGGGACTAAAACCACAAAATTCAACATCATATGCTTCCCAAAAAAATTTTGGCACGATGTTTATTTACGAAACTTCTTCTAATGAAATCCTCAGAATAGTCAGTAAACAAAAAAATAAATATTCATCTGGTTTAGATGAATTTCCGGATTGTTTATTAAAAACGTGAGCACCTGCCATTATACACCCGTTAACTCACATTTTCAATGCTTCCTTGTGCACAGGAATATTTCCAGATATTTTCAAAACAGCAAAAATTAAGCCACTTTTTAAAAAAGGGAACAAAAAAGAAATTCCAAATTACCGACCAATTTCTCTTTTGTCAGTTTTCTCAAAAATATTAGAGAGGCTTTTCTATACGCCAATGGAAACTTTTCTCAGGAAAAACGAAGCGTTTTCAGACTCACAACACGGTTTCAGGAAATCAAAAACTACGGAAACTGCCATTTTTTCTTTCCTTAAAGATGTTACTTCATCAATGAACCAAAATGAAGAACCCATTGGGATATTTTTAGATCTTTCGAAAGCTTTTGACGTTATTAACCATAACATCTTGATCTCAAAATTACCTTCTTATGGAATTCGTGGTATTGCCCTAGATTGGATAACCTCGTACCTTAAAAATCGATCTCAAAGAGTAGAAATACCGTACTGGCACGAAAGGACATTGTTTACGTATCTTTCCAATTCTTTGCCAATTGAACATGGGGTCCCACAAGGTTCGATCTTAGGACCTATCCTCTTTCTGTTGTACGTAAACGATTTGCCCTCATCTATTAAAAATGGAAGAACAGTTCTGTTTGCCGACGACACGAATGTTCTTTGCAAAAAAGAAACAATAAATAGTACAATTTCAGAAGTTTCAAATTGGTTTTGTAATAAATTAATAGTTAACGAAGGAAAAACTGTTTCAATGCAATTTTGCATTTCAAATCGGCAATCGTATGCTCCATTGAAAATGAACAATATGCAATTAGCTGATGTTAAGGTAACAAAATTTCTAGGTCTCTCAATTCAATCAAACCTCAAATGGAATGTACATATAACAGAATTAAACACTAAATTAAGCTCATTATGTTATGCATTCAGAATTCTTTCTAATTCTGTCAGCCTTCATGCAGCTCGTTGCGTGTATTTTGCATATGTACATTCCCGCCTGAGATATGGTATAATATTCTGGGGAAGCTCATCCTTTAGTGCCCAGACATTTAGATTGCAAAAGAAAATTATCCGAATAATGAAAAAATCCCATCCACGTGATCCGTGCAAGCCTCTTTTCATTGAGCTTGGAATCTTACCATTGCCTTGCCTATTTATTTATGAGTCTGTAGTATTTGTCAAAACTGACTTACTTAACGGTGGGAACTTATTTTCATGTAATACTGATATTTATGGTTACAACACTCAACGTAGAAATCATGTTCATCAAGTGTCAGTATCAACAGCTCACTACAAGAAATCCACATACAAAACATGTACGCTACTTTACAATGCATTGCCAGATGAAATTAAACAATTAAAATTGGTACACAAATTTAAATTAAAAGTAAAATCTTTTCTGCTGCAAAACTGTTTCTATACAGTTAGAGACTATACTGATCGTCAAAAAGAAAAATAATGTTTACTTTAACAAAACCAAGATATAGTATAATGAGTTGGTTTACATTTGCATTGTATAATTTTAAAAAAAGACTCAATATGCCTGTAACAAGTATTGTACTTCAGCTTCCGGGTCAATGACCCCCATCTCGATCGGGTTTTTGTCCAGTTTCCCTGATCCATTGAGCAAATGCTGAGATGGCCCCTTGATTTGCTTCTGGACGTAAATGTAGCTTCACTATGCGCACATTTTGTTGAACTTTCCTTTTGCTTGTAGTGGTAGTAGAGCTTAGGGCGAGTTTCTATTTTGTTAACAATACAGAAAAATGAAATCTGTTCGTTCCTTTACCGTTGAAAATAAGTTTTCTTTAATTCGGCAACGAAAATATCTAGTTTTTGAAATGTTAATCTCTCACCTTTTTAAATTTATTATTATTATTACTATTATTTTTGATCTTTCAACTATTAATAGTTAAATTGTTGGGAAGAGATTCTGAAACTCAAGAAAGCGTGCGCAGATGATTTTCTCCCCCATTTGTCACATACAGTTTTTGACTAAATAAATAAATAAATAATTTAATTGTTCTTCAAACTTCTGAGTCTTCAGTCTCCTCCGCCATGCAGTAGAAAGCTGCGCGAAGTATAAGACGCACAAAGGCGGGATTAGCAAAAAAGAAGCGACTCCCGGCAGACGCCTAAAGCCGCCGTTAGCACACGGGGCACGAAAAATTCGGACGCCTATAGGCGTCGTTAGTAGCGAAAAGGTTGAGTCCTTTACGTTATTCGACACTATTAAACAAAAAATTAGTCAAAAAGTTGGTGCCATTTGTTTGAAAATGTTCCAGGAGTTTCATGTAACGTACCCCCAAAATTAAAATATCGGTTTCAAATACCAGGAGTCGCGATATTAGCCAGATCGAGTGGGGAACACCAATTTTGAAGAAAATCTGCAGAACGGTTTAGGCTAGGGTTGACCACAGGTGGACGGACAGACGTTTTGCCGTCGATCGATTTTCTGTATCAAGGACCCACAAAACGTGGATTCTGACTACACGCGTTGGGGGAAGTAATTTACTGTATTAAGAGGCCAGATTTATTCACACTTTCGATGTAAGGGCCCGCCAATAAGAATTTTCTTTCGTATATTCGCCGTTTTTCCCGCAGTATTACAATACTTCCTCGATACTGCGTATGCAGTAACGAGAAAGTAAAAATGCAGAAAATTATGCGCAGGCGTGATCTCCGTCATACAATTGCAAAACAATGATGGCTGTGCATCGTGCTGTAGAATCCCAGGCTAAACTGCCATGTTTCCTAATCATTTTATAAACGCTGGTCAAGCACAAGAGCCCACCACTGGAAGCACACACTAGATCACCTGACCTTTTATTTTTATCCTTTCGCTGAATCAATTCTCGTGAGCATGTTCAAACTTGATCGCTGTGCTGCGCGATTTGTCAAATACGTTGGGTCTAATGGCGCCAGTGCATTGTGAGCTCCTGGTCTACGCGGTTTCATGACATTATTTTCAGCCGTGTCTATGACAAGTGCCTATTCAGAAAATTACCTCCGTAAAGTTAGAATCGCAAAGTTTTCAAAAATTATTGAAACTAGGCACAAAATTTGTCGCTTTTTTGTCGCTAATTTGTTACGCAAAAAAAAAATTTTGTCGCTCTTTATTTGACCCTGGTATTAAGATTCGGCAAACTTGATGTCAAAGTTAGCATCGCAATCGCAAGAAAACCAACTAATTACAGACAAATAAAAAATAACAACATAGGAATTTGTCGCTCCAGACGTGACAAAAAACAAATTTTGTCGCTCTTCAAATATTACCAGAAATGCAATTTTTCGCAAACACGTGGCGAAAGTCGTGTCAAGTTAGCATCGCAAACGCAAGAAAACCAACTAATTACAGACATAAATAAAAAATAACACCATAGGAATTTGTCGCTTTTTTTGTCGCTCCAGACTTTACTCAATGAAACAGAAGTACTTATTTCAAAATCTTCTAATATAAATATTTACTTACTGTTAATCAAACCATCTTTTCCTTCCATAAGAACGCATGTTAACTGTTTCTATTTGTAGAGCCCTAATTTTTGGAATGTAGATACCGGAATATTTTTCTTAGAGTTTAAAACTAAGTTCTTTGTTGTCTTCCTAGTTTGCGAATTTGTATTTTCCAGATTTGGAAATCGGCAATTTTGGGGAAATTCACTGAGCCTAAATTCAGGAATAGAGCATTTTAAAGAGTAATTTGCCTAAAATTAGTCTTTAATTTTGAGTATAGTTTGGGTGAGATTGGTTTCTAGGCGCTACTAGTTTTAGATGGCTATATTTTCTCTTTTTCTAATAATCATAGCAAATAATATCTCTTTTTCACTTAATAATTTCTTAAATATTCATCCTTAGCAAGCTCTGATGAGGGAACAATAAAGTTCCGAAACGTTGACGAACTAAGAAACTTTTTTAATGAAATGACCAACAACCATGAACCATTCCTAGAATATACTTCCTCTATACTGCGTATGCAGGAGCGAGAAAATAAAAATTGTATGCATCACTTTACAAAGCATTTTATTTTGAAAAAAAGTTAATGAATAATTTCGTTCGCATTGTATCGTATTTGTGGTTGCATGACATGACGAGTTTTTTTGACATGAGATGCTACTGTACCTTTATCTGACATTACTTCTTTCTTATTTGCTTAGAATTAAGTAAAAAAAATATTTCGGTAGGAAATTAATACGTAATTAATGCACTATTGTAGAGATTTTTTAACCTTTCCAAGTGGGGTTACTAGGTGTAAGTGAAATATCTTCTACTTTTGCACTTGTTTTTAATATTTCATAATGTAGTAATTTACATCACGGTACAAAATAAGTACATAATTATGGCATTATTACAATTTTAAATTTTTAGCAGTCGCAGTGTCAGGTTTACGTGAAGTTGCCTACCCCTACTTTTTCACGACGTTTTTTCATTGTTTATAATGCAGTACAATTTTTTATTGCTGTATGAAATTAGTACTTACAGTAATTGGTAAAAATATTACAGAATATTTGAGTTTGAATTTCAGAGAAGTGCGGGTACCAACTTAACAAATGTTCCTGGCATTGAATTCTAAGTACCGAAAGAGGACTGGATCTTCCTATAGAGAAGAATGAACTTTCAAATAATGGAGACGCTTGTGCTTAGCAAATGGCAACTAAAGAATGTAAAATATATTAAGAGCATCCAGGAAATTCCAAAACATGGGGGCGTCAGCCCACCCTCTCCCTCCGTCTTTCCGGCTGTGACCTTCTTGAGGGTTTTTCCGAGCCTTCCATCCGCCAGTGAGTTAATCTCCGGCAAGCCTTGTCTATTTTCGCCAGGGCAGGTGTCACTAAAGCTTTGTAAATGACATCCGTCTCGAAAGGCCGGGCGTTAAGATTTACCTTTCAAATTCGAATTTGCAGTAATGCTACCTAATAATGAATTAAATGACTAAAAATTACTTCTAATTTGACGTTTGCTTTCAATTCGGCAATGGATTTTGGTATAATTAAATTTATTTACGGTCAGTAATGTTTAATTATTGGTCTACAATGTTCAATAATTGCAACTTCAAATTGCCGTTAGAAGTCTAACAAAAACGTTGCAATTTCCAGATTTCTATAAAGTTCAGGCTTGCGATGACGAATTGATTCGTTGTTATAAAAAAAAAAAAAGTTTCGTTAATTCGAAACATTACTTTATCCACAATAATGAAACGGTGATACGGGGGTACTATGATTGGAAATCTAATTCTTCTACCGTATTATTTTCTCATGTACGTACTATAGAGAGAGTACGTATGTAAGCCATACGAATTAAAATGCATAGTTTGCAGAAAGTTACGTAATGGTGCGGTAAAAGAATGGAATTGTTTTTACAGGAAAACTGATGTAGTTGATACATGCAAAAGAAAAATTGGATAAATTCTGTCCCAATATGTGTAATATACTTCGCCTTACACGTTTTACAATGAGATTTCACGAACTGTGGGCCCTTGCTACCGTATTTAGTTAATGGGGATAATTGAAATGCATATAATGAAATAAGTGCCATATAGACGTACTTTTTAATATTTCAGAACTTGTCGGTCTTTATAATATCCAATAGTAAAATTTCGCATTTCCGGTATTTATAGAAAAGAAACAAATTTTGGGGGAACTCTTGAGCAACAAACAAGCGACCAATTCCTATGGTGTTATTGTTTATTTATGACTAATTTTATGGTTTTCTTGCGTTTGAGATGTTAACTTGACACGACTTTCGCACCGGGTTTACGAAAAATTGCATTTCTGCTATTATTTTGAAGAGCGACAATTTTTTTTTGTAAAGTCTGGAGCGACAAATTCCTATGGTGTTATTTTTTATTTATGTCTGTAATTAGTTGGTTTTCTTGCGATTGCGATGCTAACTTGACACGACTTTCGCCACGTGTTTGTTATTTTTTATTTGTTTTTTTCAAGTTTGTCTGTAATTCTGTAGTCGGTTTTCTTGCGTTTGCGATGCTAACTTGACACGACTTTCGCCACGTGTTTGCGAAAAAATTGCGTTTCTGGTAATATTTGAAGAGCGACAAAATTTGTTTTTTGTAAAGTCTGGAGCGACAAATTCCTATGGTGTTATTTTTTATTTATGTCTGTAATTAGTCGGGTTTCTTGCGTTTGCAATGCTAACTTGACACGACTTTCGCCACGTGTTTGCGAAAAAATTGCATTTCTGCTAATATTTGAAGAGCGACAAAATTTGTTTTTTGTCAAGTCTGGAGCGACAAATTCCTATGGTGTTATTTTTTATTTATGTCTGTAATTAGTCGGTTTTCTTGCGTTTGCAATGCTAACTTGACACGACTTTCGCCACGTGTTTGCGAAAAAATTGCATTTCTGCTAATATTTGAAGAGCGACAAAATTTTTTTTTTGTCAAGTCTGGAGCGACAAATTCCTATGTTGTTATTTTTTATTTATGTCTGTAATTAGTTGGTTTTCTTGCGATTGCGATGCTAACTTGATATCAAGTTAGCCGAATCTTAATACCAGGGTCAAATGAAGAGCGACAAATTTTTTTGTTGCGTAACAAATTAGCGACAAATTATGAGCCTAGTTTCAATAATTTTTGAAAACTTTGCGATTCTAACTTTACGGAGGTCAGAAAATTTGCCTTATCTACTGTCACAATTCCCTTCCAAAGAGAAAGATGTGCAGAGGTCTGTAGGGAAATGAAAAAAAATGGGAACCTTGGAAAATAGAAAAAAAGACAAAGACTTCCTAAATACTTTTGTAAAAAAGTAAAATATATATTTGTTTAGAACATGCAAATATAACTTTAAGAAACTGTATTTAATATCATTTAATAGGGTAATATGTTTAATAATTTTTGTGTGTACTTTGTCAATTTTTACCTTTCTCACCATAACTATTAAAAACTAGTGATGCTACAAAATGGCAGTCTTTCTCATGGTAAAATTTTCTAATATCCTTGGCGTGGACTAGCTTTACGGTCTGGCCCCATCCTCTTACCAGCTGCCATCTATCGTCGCCGTAAATATATTTTTTAATTTTCTCGATTTTTCGGTTTCCTAACGCTAGATTCGAAATATTACTTTTAAAATATTAAAGAATATTAAATCCTCGCCCTATAAGGAAATATTCGTTAAAAATTTGAGCCGTTTTTAAGATCGACTGTAAATGCGAAATATGAAGTTCTTTTTCACAGGAATCTTTTGTATTTTCGAAAAACTTTGTTTGAAGGCATTTGAACTTTCACTCAGAAATGCAATAATGTATACAAGTTGGTAGAAATGTCCACATTAACGGAGCGAGATAATTAACAAAAAATTACATTTGTGTAATTTTTGAAAAAATAAAAGGATACAGCAACAATAATTCTATGTCATCTCTAACAGTGCAATAAGCACTATCTCTACAAAAAAATTGGAGCTGTTTTAATGAATGTTTTTCAAAATCGCAGATCTTCGACTCAGGCCAGTTCAACAGGGGCTTATTCAGTTTGGAAAAAATTCAGCACATAGTTTAGGAGCTAGTGTTGTTCACATACACCAGACAGACAGATGTTTGCTTTTAATTGGTTTTTCGGCAAGAATGACCTACAAAACTGGTATTGTGGCTAAACCACGTGTTAAGAGGATTTTGTCTCTTAATTTAGCAACTGGATTTATCCATTTTTTCATTGTCAGACCCGGCAATGAAGATTTTTCCGCCGAAAATCCACGTTTTCTTCACGCAGCATTACATTACTTTATCTATACTACATGTGTTACTCCGTATATACATACACGAGTAAGTAAAAAGAATTCTGCAGTGTACGATTCATTAACAATTGCATTGAGGGACATGTATAAACTGAATAAAATATGTATTTCAGTAAATGGATCCTTAAGATATTTCGCATTTACAAACAGTTGTAGCTTTGTCTGACAGATACATTGCAGGCACTCCTGGGTTAAAAGCACCTAAACGTATTAACCATAACAAATTATTTGGAAGGCTCTGCTTTTTTGTAACAGCACTATTTTACTAATGGAATCCCAACTGTGAGCTTGTATTTAATAAATTTATATGCCACAGGAACAAATGAAACAATTTCTATTGAGTTCATGGCATCAAAGAAGCACTTCACTTTTCAATGCTAATTAAATGCATAGAAATAAATTTCAATCTTGGGTACAATTTCAATATTTATTTAATAAAAATGTTTTTTTGGTGAGGATTTGCATTGCACCAAAATTTCAATACAAATGACAAGACTCTTGTGTAGATTCATTAATCTAGATATATTGCAAAATGACCCACATCTCTATCAAATGTAAAAATAAGTGTTTTAACCAACAATAAAACTGCATCACACACTTGAGGACATACAGAGAGCCAATACCATTATATTTATAACTAATGCAGTTTAATGAATTTTTGTCTGATTATATAAATACATTAACCATACATGTTTCAACAATTTATTGAATCTTTATCAACAATTATCTTTTCTAAAATTGTTTACATCCAATATGTTACACTGTTTACCTTAATGAGCATAATACAATATAATGAATTATTTATTATGCAACAATTTTTTCCCCAGAAACATTCTTCTCACTTCTGATAAAAAATTACAACATAGAACCACATAATTTGAAAGATTTGAATGAACATTAGTTGTGCCACTACTCCTTTACTTTCGTCATTCAAGTAAAATATTTATATTCCCCCCCCCCCTTTTTTTCCCCTAAGACAATCTTAAATAAATCATTATAAATTCTGCATCACTACAATTGGAATTGCTAATGTCAAAGAAATCTATACTATTTTGTAAGAAACAACTCATTAGCAACAAAAACCATGTGTCATTGAAAATCCAAGTATATTCTTATACTTGATATTTGACTGGAATTGGACATTACTAGAATGTTAGCACTTCAAACAAGTAATGTCTTGTTTCTGAATTAAATCCAGAGAATTCGAGACATTGTTTCAGTAGATTTACTCTTGCGCAAACTTGGATAACTGATTGGGAAAACAGCACACCAGTCTCAAAGCAGAGTTCTCTATTTGGATTTTAAAGATTGAAGCCTATCAATTAAAATGTGAAAAAGGTTTCCCTAGCATTGCAAATGTAAATGTTGAACAAACAGAGATTTATTTATAAATTGAAGTGATATATGTGGTAGATATACGTGGTTATTTATAACAATAAATAACAGTTTTAAGAAATTTATATTTAGTAAAACATGATAAACAAGTTTGTCAATCTGAAATATTCTACTTAATTTCCACATGTAAAAGCACACTACAAATAAAACCACTGAAAGCTATTTGTGTACTAGGGTTAAAAAAAGATGTTAACCTATTTTCAATGTCATTTGGATATTTCACACGGTATTTCTGACGATATGACCAACTAGCAGTGCTTCTTTGTTGATGCAAGTAATTTAGAATGTAAATTCATGCATGGGTGCATTATCTATTACCTAAACAATTATAATATTTCACAAGAATTGAAACATATTTTTACTTCTGAATTACATCATACTAATGTAAACTTCACCAAACTATTGTGTTGGAAATTAAAGAAAAATCTTTTAAGTACAAAACAGCTAATCCATAATCCTAAAATATAAGACTAGTACATAAAGTTTCACAAACTGTAAATAAGTACATGGATAACTCAAAATCAGGCACATTTTACAATAATGGGCATAAAGATTATGATATCTCTTAAAAAAGAGTAGTATTATTTTAAGATTCACGTAAAAATTATGTGTATGTCATTTTGTGTAGTGTGCAACTCCCAACAAGTCTGATTTTTGAAGAAATGGAAAGGAATAATAACATGTTAAGCATTTTTTTGGATGTGACAATTCTTACAGATGAGTTTGGAAGCTTATACACACACACACACATACAAATAGTTTACATTTTCTTCTTATTTATAATTTCCATTTCTAAATCTACAGAAAATAATTCAATAAGCAAACTGAAGTTCAAGAAATAAAAGGACCTAAATTGATAATGTTTGAAATACTAATTTGAAAACAGAATGATACATTACACATCATTGTTTATTAATAGGAAATATAATTGGAACCACAATTAGACAAAAGATTAGATTTTCATGGCACAACTCCCAAATTCAACAACAAACTGATCTTGAAAACGCAGTAAATTCAAAACTTTAAAAATAATTTCTGAACCATTAACACTAACTAATTGACACACGTCTGTAGATGAGTCATTATGCAAAACAATCTTAGATTTAATAAAATTACACAATACACCAATCACTTGAAGAATTGGCATGGATATAAACTACAATAAAATTCCAGAAACTCTTCATATGAATTCTTCAGGTTCTCGTGGAGCATCCAAGTCTCTGTAGTGGATCACAGGTCGAAATTCACTAGCACCCCTGTAAAAAAACATGTCACTAATTGAAATATGCATATATAAAAATGTCATTTTCAATTTCAAGATTTCTGTAAATTGGAAATTTCTACTAGATGTAATTCATGAGTTTATTAAATAATTTGTAAATTATAAGAAAATGTAAAGCAGCAATCCTACCTATCATATCTATTGATTACTAAGGCAGTCACTGACTTGCGATCATTTTTAGATCCAATGGTCTGGTCAGAAGAGTTTTGTTGATAGTCTTGATGTAATTCTTTATGTTTTCTTACTGGTCAAGTTAACAATGTTAAATATGTAAGCATTTAAGAATTACAATTCAACAGTTTAATTTTCTGCTTTTTTTTAACTAATTCACATAGAAATGAAACATTTTTGGCCTTTATGTAAGGTTCTCCCCCCCCCCTCCCCCGATATAATAAACCACAGAGTTTTTAATAAATAAAGTACCAAAGATTCAGCATTATCTCAAGTTCTCTTTGACTCATTATGCCATGGCCAATTTGTTATAAAGGAGGAGGAGAAGATAATACCCATAACAACACTTACTGAAGGTTTATCATTCAATTTACATGGATAATGATTGAAAGATGATGCAAATAGAGGTAAATTAATAGAAAATCATCAGAATTACAAAAGATATTTTTTAAAACCACAAACTGTTGTTTGAAATGATATTGGGGAGTTGTACTTTTAATTTCAATTGTTGAAACTGCTGTTGAGAGGAGAGAGGAAAGGAGAGGAGAGAAGAGAGGAGAGGAGAGAGAGAGAGAGGGGAGAAGAAGAGTGAAGAGGAGAGAAGAGAAGAGAGTGAAGAGGAGAGAGAGTGAGCAAGAGAGTGAAAGAGAGAAGAGGAGAGCGAGTGAGCGAGAGAGTGAAAGAGTGAAAGAGAGGAGAGGAGAGCGAGAGAGTGAAAGAGAGGAGAGGAGAGCGAGTGAGTGAGAGAGTGAAAAAGAGGAGAGGAGAGGAGAGCGAGTGAGTGAGAGAGTGAAAAAGAGAGAGAGAGAGAGAGAGAGAGAGAGAGAGAGAGAGAGAGAGAGAGAGAGAGAGAGAGAGAGAAACAAATTGTTTTTGAGTGACAAAAGACAATTCCTCTACTTAGTTATTAGCGCAACTGTGGATGAAATCGTTTCACAAAGGGAAAACAGAGTGAAAGGTATTAATATTTTCCATGGCTCTATGACTAAATTTCCATATTCACTACAATGAGCAAGCCACAACATATTTAACAAATGTAAACTATTGTGATAAATTCCTGCTGACAGACATAGGTGGTTGATGAGAGAGGTAAACTTGAAGAAAAAGGTGGACAAGGAAGCTACATCAATTGTTAATAGGAGTGGACAAGTAGTTGGAATAGAAAACATACTACGTTTCCAAGAAATAATAAGTCAGAAAAATGACAATAAAAAATTGAGCTTGATATAAGAATTGAAGATTAAAAAACGCTCACAGAACACGAAACAATTGTGACTTGAGAACACAAACAATTCCATGCACTGTTCAAAATGTAAATTCACCACGAAGAAAACAGATATTACCCAAATATGTAAAGAGAATGTGAAAAGGCACAGCAACAATGTGATAACTGAACATTCTTTTTCTATATCGCTCTGGTGATAGAAAAATGACAGATAAAAAATTAACATTTTTGGTATTAATGAAAATTAATCCAAAAAGACATTATGTATATTCATGTGGAAAAATGTCGCAGTTTTATAATTTTACCACCACAGAGCATAGGTGTCACTTATGAGGTCAGGGAGCATAAATGTCACACAGATCACAGCTAAAATTAAATATTGGACACATGAAAAACTGACAGCTGTGGGTTTGCTGACAAGTTTCTTTTCCATAAATTGAAGGATATCATATTTTCCTAAATCTGAAAGTACTTTTATGCAACTTGAAATCAATCTGGATAAAAGGGACTGAGAACAGGTTGTTGAGATAGAAATAATCGCATGTTTTGTTATCCAGT
This sequence comes from Teleogryllus occipitalis, assembly GCA_011170035.1. Lineage (NCBI taxonomy): Eukaryota > Metazoa > Arthropoda > Insecta > Orthoptera > Gryllidae > Teleogryllus > Teleogryllus occipitalis. The sequence goes on along the minus strand of BLKR01014966.1, from coordinate 125,143 downwards.
AAACTTGGGAGTGTGAACTTGGATTATACTGAATAATATTCAAGATTCATTTCCAAGGCAACAATGATTTTTTATTTTTATATATATAAAATCTTAATAACTAAGATATACTAATAACAAAACAATTTTTACTTTAAGAATGACCATAGTAAATTTTTAAAATTTATAAAATAGCTAGAAGTGATGAATTATCATACTCACACTATTATTTGTTAAGACTGACCACATTCAATTTTGCTTACCTTCCCCGATTATATCCACCACGACTTGGTCGGGAATAACTCTGGTTATACCCCTGATTGTAACTGTAGCCACCAGCAAAGCTATGGCTTCCATAACTTCCATGCCTACTGGAACCATAATTGTACTGATAACTGTGGAATGTAAAAGGCATTAATAATTAGTGCAAAACTTTCCTACACAGGAAGAATGCTAACAGGCACAGTAAAACAAAGGCATGATGTGAGACAGTTTAAAATATTGTTAACAGAATAGAAAATAAAATAAATAATTGACAAGTATTGCAAATAAACATTTCATCTTTTGGTTTACAATTGCATCCTACCCAACTCACTTCAAACAAGCACGAGCAGCTGTGTTGGCTCTGGGCTCAGACAGACGTCATTATAGGTCAGGAGTGGTGGGGAGAAAGGTGTAGAGTGAGAACTGGGTAGGTAGCAGAATGGGTGAAAGGTGAAAGAGGAAGGAAATGATGTTAAGAATCGTTAAACGAACATATCATGTATAATAGGCCTAATGACAAATTCTCATTGAGGGGAAGCTGTGAATTGGGCGCAAACAAACATATTGGTATTTCATAAGACCATTTTCTTAATTATACAATCTGTTTAATATTAAATTATATTTAAAGAAACATACAACTTTCATTAGTTATTCAAGCATTGTAGCTGAAAAGACTCCAAAAATATGAAATAAAGTACATTTCAATTGGTTCCTAACACACTCATCTATGAAAAATGAGGTCGTTACACTATTTTTAACATATTTATATTTCCTCCACCTTTTTTTTAAAATACAAATGATCTATATATTAATACAAGAAGAGAAAACTCTGTACCCCTTTCAAGTATAATGCGTGCATGGAGGAGTGTTAGATTTGGTGTTGTTAAAATTTATATGGAGGAGTGCAGAATGCAGAAAATTATACATAGTTACAAATATATTAACTCAAATAATAAAGCGTGCAGACACAACCTGCTACACACCACAATCGTACATAAGTCAGAAACAATGCTTTAACTCATGTCCCTTTCGATGTCGAGTTTTGTTTTCTGTGCCCTAATCTACAAATTGAGTCATTTTTAGACTTTTTTTCCATTCTTAGCATTTACGAGAAAAACACTTCACTCTTTATTGGTACTTGTGAGTGTGAAAAACATTTAATAATAGTAATAAAAATTTTTGCACAGAAATAATATTAGTTTTTAAAAACTTTCATAATGATGTTATTTTTTACCTAACCTAACCATACCATAAAATTACACATAAAGGATACTGGAGACAGTATCCAACTTCTGAAGGACTTTCCTCTGTTGACAGTTCAGGTCACGAGACCAGTTTCCAGTGCAATTCTCAGCCATGTGGGAGGCGTAAGAAGCCCAGTGTTCACTTGGTTTCTCAGATCTTCAAATTTTGTATTCATTTCCGGGAATTATAGCAAACACAACACACTAAGACTTATTTGTACACACTTGCAGATGATGTAATAGAACAAAATTTTAAAAAAATGCAATAATTGTACAGGTATACTCTTTGGTGAAAGAACCTCAATAAAATTAAAAATTTAATAAATAACAGTGGAATTCCAACCACTGGGCAATCATAAGTATTACTAATACAAAGAAAAAAATATTTTCCTACAACAAATATTTCCAAAATTTCTGGAAGTATCAATCAAATGTTTGCACGTTGCTTTCACTAAAAACCTTAAAGGATTGAAGTGATGGTTTGCAAATCCATCCAACTTCACTTGTAGTTGTGCCCTGACTTTTATGTTCTAGGAAACAGCACAAGATTTGCAAGAAGTTCAATATCACTATTCATGGTCTTAAAAACACTTAATCTATTCTTTATTGTTTTGGAATTTTCTACCCGCTGTCTTGCGTTTTTGCGGACACTGCCTCACACAAAAGCCAGAAAGCAAAAGAATTTACATTGCCCCTAAGTCATGCGCTTTGGAGCCAATGGTTGTTAGGCGTTCAACTGCCTCACACTCCCCTCCCAATGTCATTTCCCTTGATGCTGAGCGACATCTGTGCTCCTAGACACAAATGTAGCTCATGAGCAAAAAAAAAAATTAAAACAATTTTTTCAATTTAAAACTGAAATTCACGCCAATATGGGATTGGAAAAACTTGTTTCACCAATGTTTCAACAGTTTATATTAAAATTATTGAAAGGTCTTGGTTACCAGGATGATTTGGAACTTTTTCCTGACAAGTGTTTGTTTTATGTGGAAAGTATTTATATTATCAAAATAAAATTATCAAACCCCTTTTGTTTTACAATTATCTATCGTTTCTAATATAAATCAAATTTCTTGGTTTTAGGTATATTAATTATTTATGTTTATATTATAAATCAAATTACTTAGTCGTAGATTTATTAATCATTGACAATTATATAAACATAGACAATTAATCATTGTCACTTTCTTCAATAACTGGGATCAGGCCTTTGTTTATAAACAGTCTATTCAAAATTTGTTTTTTTCTCCAACATTTCTATTTAAAAATACCTGTTTAACAATTTTCGCCAAGTAACTGGCATGTGCCAAATTTAAATGATCACAGCTTTGTGGGAGCAGCATCCAAGGGCACCACTTCCATTCGCACTTTGACAATATCGTTTCCCTCCCGATATTCCCATGGTGGAAAGAGATGGGTGGGCTCCTCCGGTGCACTGATTTTTGCTTGTTCTACACAGCACCATTTTCCGTCACGAACCATTTGAAAAGCGAGACCAGACGTCGGTCGGCATGTTTCAAGGAGTGCAAGAAGTGTTGAGAAACATTTTTTAAGTGGCATAAATGGACAATTTCCAGCGGTGACTGACCAAAAATAACACAATGAAAGCTTAATTGCAATAAAAGATGTAATATTTACAAAATAATATTTTGTTTCTGTGCCAATGACTTGTAACTGTAATAATTTTGGTACTTAAAATTCATGCTAAATTTATGACGCACACGTGCCTGAAGCTCACTGGCTGAAGTCGGATGCGCAAGAGGCCACCTCTCTCTTCCCACCAAGGATATTCCAGTTGTGTTTGATACATAATCAATGTAACCCCTTTAAGATTTCAAGTTCACGTGTCCTGTTCAAATCTGTGTTTAAATATCAGTTAAACTGTTTTTTCCAATCACATTTAGGCGTGAATTTCAAATTTTTAAACTGAAAAAATTAAATTTTTATTCACTACCATCCACATTGTTTAAAAATCTGGAGAAGAAGAAGAATAAAGAAAGAAAAAAAAGTTACAGAATGTTATAAGACCCATTTTAGGGGAAAAAATTGAGACAGTACTCGTACTCATTTTCACCTCGAAAATGAATTTCAAAAATTTATCATTAATTTTCTAAATGGATTTGGCATCAAAATTCTTTGACAAAAATACCTTTAAATTGAACTATGTTCCCCATCTTCGCAATTTTTTCAGCGTGATACTCGCAATAGATGCCAAGAAAAAAAATAAAACATGCAAAACACGTTTCTCGTTGTATCTCTGCAACAGATTGCTCTAGGAGGCTAATTTTTTGTGAATGTACGTCAGTTTGTACTCTCTTTCATATAAGTATCGCGATTATCAATTTGGTTTGGTGGCACTTTTCACCGCCTTATTCGGCTAAACCATTTCAGGGCTGGCTCGCTCTCTGTGATTGAATTGGGGCAGTTCATAGAGCCACAGAGTTGAGCAGGTCTGATTTTTAGACTCTGAATACTTCTAATTGAACTACCATAAATGAAAATAGGCTACAAAATCATTCTCATAAATTAATGACATAGAAGTTATACTTGATGTTAAATTTAAAGAAATTGACAGATCACAGTTATCTTATAAAAGACTACAACTATTGAGAACGAGAGGTTTCTCGATTTGATGATTCAAGTTTAAGGGCATTTAAACATCAATGGTCATTCATGTCTATCTCAAATTATCATACGAATATGCACAAGATAGAGTCAAGTTAAAATATTTTTAAAATAGAAAATAAAATGCAAAACAATATAGTGATAAAAAAGATATGGGAGAACAGAACCAGATGTACATTTAAAAATGTAATAAACAAAATCCACACAATTACTATTTACCCAAAAATAAGACCGGTAAGGACCTAAGTTTTACAAGTAGGCATAACAATATGTTGAGATTGTAAAAATATCGTCCTTATCTATAATACGTAATTATATTCGTGGTCATTTTCTCGGCTCTTTTTCAATTTTCAAAAAAATCTGTGATCTCAACAAACATGAGACCACCACTAAGCTTAAGTGTCTAACTAACCGAAGACGAAGTTTGATCAAAAAATTTGATGCCCTTTTGGAGCAAATGTTGAAAATGCTTTCGAGGCTTCATGTGAAGTACCCTCAAAAATCAAAATACCCGTTTCAAACGCCCAAACCCACAAGTTTATTCAGATCGATTGGGAAATATCAATTTTGAAGAAAATCAGCTGGACGGTTTAGGTGTTAGCGTTGACCACAGACGGACAGACTGACGTTTTGCTGTCTATTCTAATCTGTGGTGTAGGCAGAATTCCATATTTTTAAATTCTTGATACCAAATAATCGATAGATTTTTTCTAAATTTAGCAACAGGATTTATCAACTTGTTTGTAACCAGAGACCGGCTATATGAGCTTTTCTGGCAAAAATTCACTGTTTTCCGGTGCACGATTACATAACTTTCTCTTCTTACGAAGAATTCGTAAGGCAAGAAAGTAATCTAGAGGTGCTACAGAATGGCTCAGACTTTCTCGTAGCAATTTTTTCCAGTTTCCTTGCCATGGACTCGCTTTCAGGTCTTCCTCCATTCTCTGGCCAGCTGACATCTATCGTCATTGAAAGTGCCTTTTCTTCACGTTTTCTTAACTTTTTGGTAACTTAATAGTAGAACCGAAATATTACTTCAAGAATATTAAAGAATAAAATCTAATCTAAAATATAAATTTTCATTTTAAATTTTAAAGCAGTTTTTTAAGAAAATGGCGATTAAGCATTATTGAAAATGCGAAATTTGAAGCTCTTTTTCTCAGGAGTCTATTGAGTTTTTGAAAAACTTTATTTGAAGTCCTTTCAATCACTTCCACTCACAAATGTAAGAACATATACAAATCGAAGGAAATGTGCATATTAATGGTGTGAGAGATATTTAAAAAAAAATTACATTTGCGTAATTTTTGGAAAAACAAAACACACGAAAATTAACTTTACGTCATATTATACAGTGCAATTAGAACTATCCATTGGAGAAATTTGAAGAAAAAATTTGGAGCCATTTTAGAGAAAATGGCGTTTGAGCGTTTTTGAAAATTCGGAATTTTGACCTAATTTTGTACAGAAAACTGTTGAGTTTTCGAAAAACTTTATTTGAAGCACATGTACTCATAAATCTAATACTGTGAAGAAATCGCCTCTAAGGTAAATATTACCGACGTGAGAGAAGTCAAAAACATTACTTTTGTAATTTTTGAAAAACAAAAGAATATAGAAATGTGGCGTTTATATCATGGTACAGGGTTTGTTTGGCATTACTCCTACCAAAAACTTAAAGAAAAGGAGGAGCCGTTTTTGAGAAAATCATGTTTTAGTCATTTTTTAAAATTGCAAATATTGCACAAAAACTACTAAAATTTTCAAAAAACTCTACATGACCTTAATGAACTATGAATGGGTAACAAATTTCATTTGAAGGAAAAATCTGTGTCTCCAATTTTATAGTTGTAGAAGGAAAAAGTTCAAACTTTTGCAATTTACAAAAATTCAGACTTAACACCATGAAAACGGGACGTACACCACCTATATATAAGTGCATTTTACTCCATTCTTACAAGAAATTTACAGAAAATATTTGGAGCCGTTTTTGAGAAAATTTTAAAAATGTCCGAGAACTTCATGTAAAGTACCCCCAAATTTAAAAGAATGTTTTTCAAAAGTTCAATGCTTCAACTAGAGCCAGATGGACAAAAGTTTCTTCAATTTGGAAAAGAATGTACGTGTGGTTTAGGAGCTAGATTTGTGCACAAACGACAGACAGTAGACGGACGGACATTTTGGGAAAAACTACTTTTTCAGTGTCAGCGGACCCAAAACGTGTATTTCCATTGAAATCTCGAAATCGATTTTCCGCAGCATTACTTATCTTTCTCTACACTTCATGTATTACTCCTGTTTATACATATGTATACACAAAAGTAACTAGAGGTGCTGCAGAATGGCACAGACTTTCTCTTAGTAAAGTTTTCTAATTTCCTTTGTGTGGACTGGTACTGCACAGTCTTGCCAGCTGCCATCTATCGCCGCCCAAAGTACATTTTTTTTTCATTTTCTCAACTCTTCGGTTTACAAATCGTAGAACTGAAATATTATTTTAAAAATATTAAAGAATACTAAAACATTGTCCTAAATCGCAATTTTCATTACAAATTTGGAACAGTGTTTAAGAAAATGGAGTTGTTACTTTAAATGCGAAATATGAAGCTCTTTTTCACAGGAATCTATTGAGTTTTTGAAAAAACTTCATTTACCATCATTTGAAGAGCGTCCACTCAAAAATTCAATATTATATTTAAATTCATTCAAATGTGCATATTAACAGCGTGAGAGATATGTAAAAAAAATACCTTTGTGTAATTTGTGAAAAAACAAAAGAATACCCCATAATGAACTAGACGTCACGTTATATAGTACCACTACCCCTATCCGTTGTAAAAGTTTGATGATGAAATTTGGAGCTACTTTTGAGAAAATAGCATTTGAATGTTTTTCAAAATGCGGAATTTTGAGCACATTTCCACAGTAAACTGTTGAATTTTCAAGAAACTTTATTTGGCATTAATCAAAACACATGTGCTCATAAATACACCAACATGAAGAAATAGCCTCTAATGTAAATATTACCGACGTAGGAGACAAATCACAAAAAATACATTTTTGTGATTTTTGAAAAAACAAAAGTATAGAGCAATGTGACGTTTATGTTATCTGTATTTGACACTATCCATACCAAAAATTTAAAGAAAAAATTTAGAGCAGTTTTTGAGAAAATTTTGTTTTTGCTATTTTTTAAAATTGCTAATATTGCAAGGAAACTACTAAAATTTTCAAAAAACTCTACATGACATTATTAAAAGAACTAATTATGAGCAACAAATTTCATTAGAAAAAGTCTCTATCTTTAATTTTGTAATTTTAGGAAGATGCCGAAAAAATTCACTTTTGCAATTTTCGAAACTTTAGTGTTAACCGCGAAAATCAGACTTATGCCACCTTTATAAGTGTATTTTACTCTATTCTTAGAAGAAATTTAAAGAAAAAATTTGGTTTGAAAATAATTTGAAAATGTCTGGGGGGATCCATGTAAAGTACCCCCAAATTTTAAAGGTTTTTCAAAATTTCAAAGCTTCAACTAGAGCCAGATGAACAGGGGTTTCTTTAATTTCGAAAATATCGTACGTGTGGTTTAGGCGCTAGGTTTGTTCACATACGACAGATGGATGGATGTTTTGAAAAAACACTTTTGCGGTATCAGGGGACCCCAGAAGTGTATTTCCGTTGAAATTTCGAAATCGATTTTTCGCAGCATTACATAACTTTGTCTATACTACGTATATTTCTCCTGTATATACGTATGCAAACAAGAAAGTAACTAGAGGTGCTACAAAATTGCACAGACTTTCTCGTACCAAATTTTTCTAATTTCCTTGGTACGGTCTGGCTTTAAGGTCGTGCTCCAATCTCTGGCCAGCTGCCATCTATTGTCGCCAAAGTACATTTTTTGACAATTTCCCAACTTTTTGCTTTCCTGGTAGTACAACTGAATCATTACATCAAGAATATTGAAGAGTAAAAACTTGTCCTAAATAGATGTTTTCATTGAAAAATTCATAGTCGTTTTTAAGAAAATGGCGATTAAGCTTTATCGTAAATGAGAAATTTAAGCTCTTTTTCACAGGAATGTATAGAGTTTTCAAAAAACTTCACTTGAAATCATTCGAAGTGCTTCCACTCACAAATGTAATAATGCATACAAATTGATGGAAATGTCCATATTAATGGCGTGAGAGGTATTTCAAGAAAATTTCCTTTGTTTAATTTTTGAAAAAACATGAATACCCCAAAACGATCTGTACGTCATAACAAAAAGTGCAATTAGCACTATCTATTGGAAAAATTTGGAGCCATTTTTGAGAAAATGGCGTTTGAAGTTTCTGAAACTGCCGAATTTTGTGCTCATTTTTACAGAACACTGTTGAGTTTTCGAGAAACTTTATTTGACATTATTTAAAGCACATGTGAACATAAATATAGTAATAATTTGAAGAAATTCCCTTTAATGTAAGTTTTACAGACGTGAAGAACAAGTCAAAAAATTTCATTTTTGAAAAAACAAAAGAATATAGCAATATAGCATTTCTGTGACGGCGTAGGGTTTGTTTGGCGCCAACCTTACCCAAAATGTAAAGAAAAAACTTGGAGCCGTTTTTGAGAAAATGTGTTTTTGTCATTTTTTAAAATTGCCAATATTGCATGCACTATTGCACGAAAACTACTAAAATTTCCAAAAAAATATACATGACCTAATTGAAAGAACTATTTACGCACAAAAAATTTCATTTGAAGGAAAAATCCATGTCTTCAGTTTTGTAGTTATAGGAAGATGCCGGAAAAAATGCAAACTTTTGCAATTTTCGAAAATTTAGATTTAACCGTGATATTCTGACATATGGCACTTTTATAAGTGTATTTTGCTCTTATCTTACAAGAAATTTAAAGAAAAAATTTTGAGCAGTTTTTGAGAAAATTTTGAAAACGTTCGGGGGGCTACTTTTCAACTTGGAGATCGTATGAATGGTTTAGGCGCTAAGAGTGTTGACAGACGGGCGGACGTTTTGCTTCCAATTGGTTTTTCGGCATCAAAGGCCCACAAAACAGGGATTCTGGCAACACCATGTGTTAGAGGATATTTTTCTCTTAATTTAGCAACTAGTTTTATGCCACCAGAGCATGGCAATGAATTTTTTTTCCACCAAAAATCTCCCGTTTTTTCGCATTACATAACTTTCTCTATACTACATATATTACTCCGTATATACGTACGTATAGGAGAAAGTAAAAAGCGTGTTCTCGACTCGTGTGCGCAGGCATCAATGCAGCTGGTGTCATCAGCGTAAGATAACGTGGGATTAACACAACGTTTGTGTGACAAGGTCTAGCTGCATAATGCGCAAAAATCATTGCTATCTTTTCCAACAGGCGTGCAGGCCTTCCAAGTAACAAGTAATGTACTTCAGCTTTCGGTCTCGATCAGGTTTTTATCCTGTTTCCCTGATTCATTAAGCAAATGCTGAGATGGCCCATTGTTTTATTTCTAGACATAAATGTAGCTTCACTATGCACGTGTTTTGTTGAGGTCACGTTTTGCTATAGAAGGATTTTCCTAAGAACTAGCCAAAGTGACAGTTCGCTGAAGAAGTGAACATCACATGTAATTCAGAGAAGTATCCCTCCACTGCCTCAGCTGTTCAGCCACGCCTCTTCATAGTGTTATGGCTCTTGTGAAAACATCCCTATGCTGAAGTTTAAGAGTTTCGCTGCGGTATTTGCACGTACGTGAGTGCGCAAAACATTTAAATTTAATTACAAACGTGGAAAATCTCTTAACATGCTCTCACAATCAGTAAAAGAACACTGTCACGAATGTAAATAGAAAGCTCTCAATTACAGCTCGACACACACAGCACAATAGCCGGAAACATGTGCATGAAGTCTCGGTTTTAAAATAAACATAATATTTATCACACAAAAAGTAAATTCCATGTAATGTTTATAGAAAAAATAATTTTTACAGAAGAGCACATAACACTGCACTTCCTAATTTCAATTATTTCTCGTGGCACACTACATTTGTCAGACGAGGACATCACAAAAGGAAGTACCGAAGCCATTTACAAGTCAGCCAACTGCAAACGAATGCAGGAAGGGAGTCTAATGGGCTCAAGGCCATAACAACCACAGAACCTTCAGTTATGTTGCCAGCACTGGCTGTCACTTTGGCTCATTCCTTTGGAAACCATTGGAAAATCCTTCTATATTAATGGTAGGAGTAGATTTGGAGGTGTATTACTATTCTGCTAGGAATAAAAAAATATGCAAGTTTGTTTACCAATGCAAATAAATGTTTTCTTTGGGAGCGAGTGAAAATGTCTAGTTTTCACAAGAATTTCGCTTTTTAAAGCTTTTATTCATCATTCAACTATTTATAGTTAGAAGGTTGGTAAGAAATTCTGGAACTCAAGAAAACCTTTGCAGATGGTAATTCTTCCTTCTGTCACATACAGTTTTTACTGTTCTTTGACTAAATAAATCAATAGCAAGTCCACGATTGGAGCACACGAAAGTAAAAATATTGATTTTTGTTTTGCTCATAATATTCAATTTCAGGTATGCATTTTTCTCTTCAGTATACCCTGAGAAACGTATAAGTGAAGTTTTACTGTATATGGTTCAGAAATGATTGAAACAAATATGTGTTTGAAAAGGATGAAGTTAATCCATTTCTTCCCCACACAGTGAAATAATTTATTTAATAAAATTTGGTTAAATGTTCATAACAAGTCTCCAAAGATAGCAAAAAATCCACTTTGCTAAAAAATATTTTGATTCTTGATTGAAGCTGGATCGTACGTTGCGTATATGTAACGTTGGGAGTTTTCCAGAAAGGAATTGTACTGTCCGCTTTTTAAAGAAATGTCAGTATTTTGCCGATTAATTTTTACTAAATTTACTGATATGCAAACAAAATTCAAATTTATGAACGAAAGTGATGCATGAATTATGCACTTTCTTCCTGGGACATTTATTCATGTTCACAGCTCAGACTTTCAAGATCTTGCTCCTCCTTATTCACTTCCACCTCAATACATTATTAAAAACTATCACTCTCTTGTGCATATTCCATGTATCTCAGCTAATACCAACAGATTTGAATATTGAGACTTGTCAACTTCATATATCCATGGAAGGTATGAATGTTAGTTGATGAGAAATGGGTTATTATATTTGTAAGAAAATGATATATAGTGAAATTATTGAATGGTAAGTTAAATAATAAAGTACTGAAAATATTATACAGAGGTGATATAATTAGTTCAGGACATTTCAGAAAAGAAGGTACAATGATATTTTCCCAAAATTTATATTTTGAGATATCTCTTGGCACAAAATACCACCCACAGATACAGAAATACTCAATATTCAAATATGAATTGGCAAAATACAATTATCTTAAACCACTCTTACTGAGGCACGTACGGCGCAGGAGCAGGAAAACCATCTCTTGCTTCACCAACAGTATCTTTGCGTTGCTGCCGGTTTCCAGGATGCTCTGCTAGTTGAGGACGTTTTGGATCACGCAAATAGTTGTTGAAATACTCTACCTGCAAACAATCAACAAACATCATAACTTTTCAACCCTCTCCCTTCCATTCCTTACCAGCCTGGTGGTGCAGGTGCATTTAAATTCACATTACACAAATGCTGTGATTTAAATCCTGCATGCAGATGAATGTTGGGTGTTGTGGCAAGGGAGGACAGATTTAACCCTCACGATTGCTCTTCAAATCCATTTCGTTTCAAGGCTCCCTCTCCACACTAGCTATCTATCAGAGTACAAGAGCAAGTGAATGAGTATTTGTTTGGTATCAAGGACTGCTTTTGTTAATCTAATAAGATGTAATTCTACATGATTGTAGAACTGTATGGTAGTTACTGTTAAACTTGTTATGTTTGTTTAAGAATGAATTCTAAAAATTTGTTTATGATAATGTAAACTGCGCCATCGCCTGTATTTATGCTAAAATAAACTAAATTCAATTTCATTGTTCCAGTCATGTAATGTACTTTGGTCACTAGTCCTGCGAGTGAAATACATGTTATAACTGTGAGCTCTGGTGCAAACCTACATGTTTTCCTTTGGTGCTTTCCTTCTCTAAGATCACCTTCCTCAAGGAGGCAGACTCATTCTGCATTCGTACAGCGTACGATCAAAATGGCGTCATACTTTGACGATTTTCCATAATTATGGGTTTAATCTGTGTTACTTGGAACCACTGATGATGGGAAGAGTGTTCCCGAAACACGTGTCTGACTACATGTAATCACATTGTATACTATTGTGGTTGATATCTCATTAACCCCATATATTTTATCATGTTTTTGCACATTTTGATGTTTTTTACTGCATGAAAATCCGGTCTTTAATGATAATACAATCATTTCTACAAAACTTGTGTATTTCACAAGAGGATATGTTATTTATTTTTGTCAGAGAAAATAAAACTTTGGCTCACCTCTTTTTTAACTTCATCTACTTTCTCAGTATGTTTGTTAAATATATGTTTCCTAACAAATTCTGGCCCTTTAAATTTTTTGCCAGAAAGTGGACAAAGCCATTTGTCTTTGGCCAATTCTTGAGTGTTTGCTTGAATAAACTTCTCAACTTCACTGAAACTCATTTAAGGAATTGTATCACAGTAAACAATATAAGTAAAAATTAACACACTAAGGAATGATGATGGTTTTGTACTATTGATAAGACATTATCAACAAAAAGCACCTAAAATATGCCTCAGTTGGGGGAGGAGAGAGAGAGAGAGAGAGAGAGAGAGAGAGAGGAGAGAGAGAGAGAGAGAGAGAGGAGAGAGAGAGAGAGGGAGAGAGAGAGGAGAGAGGGAGAGAGAGAGAGAGGAGAGAGAGAGAGAGGAGAGGAGTAGGGAGAGAGAGAGAGGAGAGACAGAGGAGAGAGGGCGCAGAGACAGAGAGAGAGAGGGCGAGAGACAGAGAGAGAGAGGGGCGAGAGACAGAGAGAGAGAGGGCGAGCAGGACAGAGAGAGAGGGCTGGAGACAGAGAGAGAGAGGGCGAGAGACAGAGAGAGAGAGGGCGAGAGACAGAGAGAGAGAGGGCGAGAGACAGAGAGACAGGGCGAGAGACAGAGAGAGAGAGGGCGAGAGACAGAGAGAGAGAGGGCGAGAGACAGAGAGAGAGAGGGCGAGAGACAGAGAGAGAGAGGGCGAGAGACAGAGAGAGAGAGGGCGAGAGACAGAGAGAGAGAGAGAGAGAGAGAGAGAGAGAGAGAGAGAGAGAGAGAGAGTGAGTGAGAAGTGAACTGCACATGCTATCTGCTATACACATTACATAAGTGCTTCCTGGAACATCAATCATTCATAACTTGGAAACTGTGCATCCTAGTTCCTCAAAGGGAACTCAGTATTTTCCATAGGCTCTTCCAAGTTGTGCCTCCATTCATTAATAAATGCTTAAAAATATCAAGTGTTTATTTATACACACTTCTGGGCTTCACAATGAAACCTTGAATGTAGGGGTAAATTACTAATTGTGAAATGATGCGCTCAGGATAATAATAGCAGATCCCTATGGACCTCGCATTTTCAGTTAGAAGTATGACTAAATTCCTGTCATAAACCTATCATGAGCTGAAATATCAAATGAATTGGGAAATGGTAAAACCTTCAAATTCTACCTTCAAAAGTTTGTCTGGAACGAAAACGAATAGGAACAAAAAGAGAAAGTCTTATTCTCAAAATGAACTTCGGTTGGGATCTGCCATTATTATTCTCTGCACCTCAAATGTTTGCAGAATTTCAGATTGTTGTTATTATATTTAAATAGACTATGTAATAAAGCAACAAATTTTGGAGAAATCACACTAAAAGCACTTAATCCAAAATTACAAAGAAATAACTATTTCCATAAAAATATCAACAGCAACAATTTACAATACTTCGCCTATACTGCATAGGGAAGAAAGTAAAACTCATAATATTAGGAAACAGTAACATACAGGGTGACCAGCGAACTGACTTTTTGGAATTCAAGGTTTTTTCCCGGTTTTCCAGATCTGAGAAAAAATTTTTTGCAGGTTCTTCTTCGCACATTACAACATATTTTTACCTTTTACCGTTTTCGCAGTAGAGAGAAAGTTATGCAATGCTGCGGGGAAAAAGAGGTGAATTTTCAGCAGAAAAACTCTTTTTGCCAGGCCCTGGTTACGAAAAATGGATAAATCCAGTTGCTAAATTTAGAAAAGAGAACCTCTAACACGTGGTGTAGCCATAATCCATGTTTTGTGGGTCCTTGATACCGAAAACTCGGTTGATGGCAAACCGTCTGTCCATCTGCCAGTGAACAACGCTAGTGGCTAAACCATTCAGCCAATTTTTCTCGGAAATTGATATTCTTTAATCGATTTGGTGATGACGCAGCCTCTTAAATTAGAAACCAATATTTTAACGGGGAGACTTTACATGAAGCTCCTGGGTAATTTTCAAAATTTTTAAAGAAATGGCGCCATCATTTTTGTTGGATAGTGTGAAGGCCGTTAAAGAGAATAGTGCAGGTCTCATGTTCATTGAAAACCATACTTTTTCGGAAATTGCAAAAGTTCAAGATTTTTTGGCGTCTTCCTATTACTACAATTATAGAGGTTTTTTCCCCTTATGAAATCTGTTCCTTAAAGATAGGTTTTGAAATTAGGCCTTGTACAATTTCTCGGAAATTTGAGAATTTTTTGATAGTTTCACATAATAGATTTTTTTAATTTGGGATAGTTTGACATAATTTTGTGTGAAATATAGGCAATGTGTAATTCTATTTAAACATTTTTTTTTCTCAAAAACAGCATCAACAATTTTGATTCAATTTTCACCTTGGATAGCATATAAGACGTTCAAGAGTGCAGGTGTCATGTTCGTTGAAAATTTTGATTTTTGAAAATTGCAACCTCTCTATAACTACAGTTATTAATATTTTTTTTCTTAGCGAAATGTGTTCATCAAAAACAGACCTTTAAATAATGTCTTGTTCAATTTTTCGAGAACAAACGTTCGAGAATATACTTTGGCGAAATTTTGTGTCAAACACTGACCTTTTAATAAAATTTTTTCTTAAGACACTATTTTTTAAAATTCAATTTGGACCTAAGATAGCGTAAAGGACGCTTACGAGAATGGTGCAGGTCTCATGTTGGTTGATATACCGTATTATTAAAAAATGAAAATTCTGCATCTTCTTACAATTTTTGTAACAACAATTGTAAAGATACATTTTTTCTTAATGAAATATGTTCATAAAAACAGATCTTCAAATGTTCTAATATTTCTTTACATGAAAGAAACATTGAAAAATTTGAGTATCATAAATATGTACCAACATTTTAACTTCAATTTCATATTACTACCTGTGCTGCCTTGGGGAACACTGCAGCGATGGAAATAGGGTCTACTTGTATTTCCTGGCGCACAACTCCGTTAAGATCTCCGCACATTCATTTTCTTTGTGTTCATTGTCAATTCAGACACTGTCACTCTCAATCTCCATATAGGCTATAAGCAAAGATAGCTTCGACTGACCTATTCTACAAAAGAAGTTAAAATTCCCTTTGAATATTAAGGATGTGATAACATGGTTGTTTCGATCGGGAAAAATAGCAAAGTGGTACCGCCAATGTCATTAAAGAAGAGCCGCGACACTAATCGGAATTCAAACTTACATGTATTGTAGTAGTGTTTATAAATAATAATAATAAAAAAAATCTAAACTCGGCTATTGAGTTCCCAGTGAGACATTTGTTCCGCAAATATCTTGTCCATGCATGTGCAACCCACAGGCAACCATATACCTGCTATGGGGTGCTGCTACCCAAGTTGCACCTATACAAGCGGCAGTGGTCGAAGTTGTGTTACGAGAGAGTCAAGAACTTCGCAATCCTCAATAAAAATTGTGACACTTCTCACACATTTTAACACTCGCCATTATCATGTACCGAGTTGAATTCTGCACTTTAATGAATATGATACCGTATGTAAATTTGTGCTAAATGAAGCGAAAAATCTAAAAATAACAAAAAATCCTGGTTTTCAAATCAAATTTCCAGTTTTTTCACGGTTTTCAAGGATTCCAGGTTCGCTGGCCACCCTGACATATTTACATTTGTGTCCATGGTGGGAAATTTCTCTACTATTTTTCAGTGTAGTCCATGTGGTGCAAGAACTAAAATGTACAAGGGAGAAGCCTTTCAAAGTGAAGCTACCTACTTTTAACCTGTTGTACAAGATTTGGGAAAGAGGTGTTGTACCTGATTTGGTGAAGGGGATAGAGCCATAAGATCATAGACAAATAATACATAATGGATCACTTGTATAGGCAGGAGTGGCCGAGCAAACGATGCATACATCCGCCGGGCGCGGCGCAATCGCATTCATCGTACACTCCTTGAAAGATAGGAAGTCTGTGGAAATATTTTCAAACGAGGAATTCCACGCGGACAGTTGCTTCATTTACCTTAGTCTTTCCGGCGAACACATGTGTAGTGATTTGTCGTGTTCAATGAAAATTCAATATACAGGTGTTTGTTTCTCGTGCTACGTTCGTGTATTATATCTAAAACACGGATGAAATGGTACGAAAGGGAAATAAATGTTCCGTATTGAATTGCAGTGATTATTTTAGCAAGAGACATCGCTTTCCTCGAAGTGACGAAGAATTGCTAGCAAAATGGGTTAATGCTTGCGGTAATCCATTGATTTCTGAGATAACACCGCAAGGGAGTTTCAGGAACACATTTATTTGTGATCGGCATTTCTCCGAGGAAAGTAAATGCCCAGAATTAAAGCGAGGACTAAAAAGAAATGCTGTTCCTATGCTTTTTCTGCCTGGTAAGAAAGGTTGAATATTGAGCGGTTTCACGCTATTGCTCTGAATAGTGGATAGTTAATGTTAAACCACGTGCTAGGTGTAACATATTCGTATTACAAACTCAAATCGGTCATTTGCATTATAATCTGTTAGATTTTCAGTAGTTCCACAGTGTCCAGTACACAAAGAGGCTTCAAACCAAGATGGAGAGAATTTTGAATGTAAGTTAAATAGTGGTGGTATTTTTATTAAGTTTATTTTAGCTTATTTAGAATACAATCTCTTATAAGTCAATTTTCTTTAGCTCCAGAAATTCCATCCACTTCTAAAGAAAATGGCCTGTGTGAGTTATCGAAAAAAAGAAATGCTGAGGAGTCATTTGGAGGTTTGTTGAAATTTTATGAGTTGTATTTTATTTCTCTTGATTTTGGTGTAATAACAGTTTTTTACTTAAATAGATGAAGGTGTGTGTGACTTGCCAGTGCAACCTTGTAACATCACTGAATCAACTGACGAGTTGCCAGGTAAAGCCTTAGACTTTTTAACTGTCATAAATGTTTCTTACTGTTGTTGGAAATAACATGTTTTGTTAAAAAAATAAAAAATAAATAAATAAAATAAAACACCCCCACCATGTGTGAAGCACTTAGTTTTTTCATTAAGAGACTTTGTTGAGTTGAAGAAAAAACTCTTGGCAACATCCTGCAATTACTTTCTTACAAGAAAATTCAATCAGGATGTCCTAGAGAACTTTTTTGCTTCGATTAGGAGCCATGGGAGAAGGAATAACAATCCTTCTCCATTTCAATTCACTAGTTCATTCAAATGTCTCTCAGTGAGGCGGTTGATTTCTTCACATGCTGTGGGAGCCAACTGTGAGATTGAGGTATATCATTTGATGGACACAGTGAAGTCATTTTTAAGTGGAGATGTTAAGGAGGAGGCTCCTGAAGTTGTAACCGAGGAAGAACTCCCTGATTATCAACTTCCACATTATTCTTTAACACATACAGAAAAGTGTATAATTACTTACGTTAGTGGTTATATGGTTAGGAAAACCATTAAGTGGATGCCACAATGTGATACTTGCCTCTCCAATTTCACTTACTGCGACTTTCAGGCAAGTACAGATTTGATACTAGCAAGGGAATATTACCCTGGTGCATTAACAAATCCAGGTGGATTTGTTACTTTTGTAATTAAAAAAGCTTGTTTTCATTCAGTATGTCCTACCGAAAGTGATAAACAGGGCAAATTTGGCTCAATTTATTGTAAATGCTCTCCTGTGTGTAACTAATGTGACCCCATTGAGATGCACTGATCATCCGGACCTGCATCTAAGGTTCGTCAGATTTTTAGTACGATCTGTTATCTTTTTCTATGTAAAAAGCATTAACAGAATTTTATCAGGAGCTGATGCTAGGTTTGGGAAAGTTATGGCCAGAACAGACAAACAGTCTCTTGATTCATTCAAAGTACACGTTTGGACACACTACCAAAAGCACTCAAAGAGGAGGAGGCAGAACTAAACACGGTACCCCCTTTGGTAAACCTCACTTGCCTTGGATATAAACGCAGAATTAAGGCTTGTGTTGCTTTCATTTGTGTGTGTATGGAGACCTACATATAATGTCATATTCTTGACCTACATGGTTTCTCAACAGCAACCTGTACATTTCGTTTAAATTTAAGTTTGGTGTGTGGCACATAGCAATACTTTCCATGTCTCCTTTCTCTTTGTGGTTTATTTTACTATTTATGAGGCAAAATAAGTGTGTTATGGCTTTGCACACAATTGGTGTATTTACTGATAATCATGTACTTATATTTTTCTTATATAATTCTCAATTGTTTGGTTTGTCCTTGTTCTCGCTTTAGTTTTCAAAAGAGTAATCATTTGTAACTTTAGATTTACTTAGTATTTTATACATGGCTTCTGAAAGTCTGCTTGTAACTTCCTAGTCATTGCTACTGTGTCTTAAGTTTCTGTATTGATGTTGCTAACCTCATATCTGATAAGAATATTGTAAAAATTGAACCAGTAATTCGAATAACCGTGTGAGAAAATTAAAATTTATTGTGATTGTGGATTGATTGTTCATGTGATATTCAATTAATTATTACTTCAATAATATTCAATATCATTTGTTGGATTGTTGTGTGATGGATATTTGTATTGTAAAGAGAAGTAATTCAGTTTTACATTGATGGCTTGTGGTAATCAACTTTTTGAACTTGGATGTCACCATTAATATTTGTCATATACAAGAATTTTCGAAGTGCCAAAATTTTGCTTTGGTTAAATTCTTCATAGTAATTAATTAAATGACTTAATGTGTAAAGCAAATATATTATTGCAAATACTTTTAATCAATGCACACAATGCTATTTTTGTAATTAAACATTATCTAATTCCTTTCATTGGGTTGTTTTGCTGTTGACCTATTTACACTTGTTTTTAAGAGGTAAATAAAGGTTTTACTAATAATTGTGTCATGTATTTGTTTGTCCCACATTCCTAGCTCATTTATGACCAAGAGCCCTCTAGGTACCTATTCCTACAAATTCAATGCATTTTGGGTTTAAGTTAAAAAAAGGCTCGAATAAGGGGGTAGACCTTATAAAGCAGTTAATTACGCATTTAGAGTTAAATAAATGGAGTTAATTTGTAATATGGCTGCCAGGAAGGCCGCGAAAAATAATTTAATTTTGAACTCCCACTTACAAGTTGACAGTACTCGTAATTGACACACACACAAGTGGAAGGGAGACGTCTTGGATTGGTGGAACTTAGGTCAAGGGTGGGGGTAAGAGTGGGGAGACGCCTTTCTAGTCGACAGTGCTGCACTCGGTGAATGTATGCATCGTTTGCTCGGCCATCCCCTTAACATGGGAGTTATCGCTCTATGTATGAGTGCTCTGTGAGGGAATCGGACATAACCTTCCATAGCCAGTGTGGCACCATGGCACAAGCAGTACAGGGTTCTGTATGTTTTACACAGTTCATTAGAGTTGAAATGTTTTGCAGCAGTTTATATGAATTCCCTGACATTACCTGATCCCAAAAAATTTCAAAACTTTTTCTGGATTTCTGGGAGAGTAACAGCCCTGCTGAATACACATGACACAGAAATTGAAGTGCCAAGGCTCTATCTATCGATCTTGCAAATGGGCTTTAATTACCATTTATCCCTCAACTTACCTAAGACCCCTACAAAAATTTGCCCAATAATCTTACTTTTTCAATACTTGACAAAACCTTCCAACACATTCAATTTGCACAACAAAGGATACACATCTGGGTCTTTAGATCCAAGTTTCAGAAACTCTTCATCAGATATCTTAGTGATGGGCTGGAGGAATGATGCAATTTTCTGTTCAAATGTGCGACAGTAATCACTCAATTCTTGAGGTGTCACCTAGAGAAAAGGAAGAAAGAAAGAAAGGAAAAGAAAAAAAAGAAGAGAGAGGAAAAAGAAGAAGAAAAAACATACACCATTAGAAGCAGAAACCTACTTCTTCAAAAACCTTTACAACAGTATCTCTGTATTGAATTTCAATATCAACAATTTTGTGCTGTAAATGTTCACATAATATACTCACTTTTGATGATGGTGGAATTCCCCTTGCATGCATAATACCACAGCGGTTCGGCATTTCATCTTCATTGGGATATTCACAGTGATTATAATAATCAACAGAGTGAACAATACGGAGGTAGAACAATAATTTATCCAACACCTAAAACAATGTTCAAATTAAAATTATTTATAAATATTTAAAATATATTCTCAATATACTTGGGTTTTCTAACGTGGCGGCTGAGGGTAGTATCTCCAAGATGAAATTCAGCACGACTTTTTGAGTCATTTCCAGTCCTGCTGCTAGAGTCACTTGATCTGCAGCACTACTTGATGCGGACGCGATGATGTGACATCTTGCAGCAAGACCAAGATAGTCGCAAAAAGTCATGCCGAATTCTGTCTTGGAGATACTACCCTCAGCCACCACGTTAGAAAAATCCAAGTATATGCTGATGAAGTATCTTGACATCAATTTTTATTTATTTAATCAAAATGTCAGGTAATTGCAAAATAGATTACACACCATATAATGTAATTATATAAAACAAAACAAACAAAAAATTAAGTATAACAGTTTAAGTTAAATTGCAAGAAAGAAAACGTGTACAATGTAGTCTGCACATCTCTCATGGTGAATCCTTTAGATTCATTAAATAATTTCTTCCTTTTTGTACAAATTAATTTTTATAGTATATCATTAGATCAATATATGTTTCACTAGCACGCTCACACATCTTGAATACAGGATTGTTGTATCAGAAATTAGATCTTGCAATCAGAATTCCAAGTCGCATTACACTGAACATGAAGGTCGCTTGCAGATTTATTCTAAGTAAGTTTTGATGAAATGAAGTTGTCAATCAATTCTATTCCGGATCAAATTGAAGAGAAACATAATATTCTTAAAACTTCTACTTGATTTCAGTGATGACAAATACAAACATTGTGCCACTTGTTTATAAAGGTGTGATTACCTTGATGATGGTAATTTACATTTAAGTTTCCAAGCCATAAAGTAAAAAAACTGCACTGAACTTTTTCCATTTAGACATATGGTTTCTTACAACTCTGGGACAATATACGATAAACTAATATACGATCGAGATGAAAGAAGCAAAACTCCATCGCCATATATTGGATCTTGAAACTAGGTTTCATCTAAAATATTTTCCACCTTTACTTTGGAAATATTTTAAATTTATTTGCGACTATGTCCTGTTACATTTGAGAGCTGAGTAATGAGACCCTAACTATCAAAGTTCTGGTCCTAGACAAAGGAAGATCATTGGGGGCACTGTCTTAGGTGGCTCAAGGCATCAAGTGATGTCACTGCTGTGCCTCTGACAGGGAGGCCCAAGGGTTTGAGTCCCAATAGTGGCATGCAGTTTTCACTAGAGCTAGATCGCTGGGTTGAATTTAGCTGCTGTCTGGAGAATTCTAGCAGCTAGCTGCTCTGATCGGTAATTTTCCATGGTTTCTTTGATCAACAACAGGTGAATGTCAGGGCACTACTCTTAACACACAGGCCAAGGAAAGCTCGCGATCTTTCCTTGCCCTTCCTTGTCTTATCGTCACCCCTTACACACTTACATGTACCACACACATGCTGGGAGACTAGTCAGGAGCTTAGAGCTTTTCCCGACAGGCTTTACCCTGCTGGTGGGAGATTTCTGGTTGGGATCCCCCACCACCACCATCACCACCACCACCAGCAGATGTGTAGGTCGGCACTGGATCTTGCCATATGGAGGGGAAGATCTCCACCTCCCATGGGAAAACATTCACTAGACTTATGGGAGTTATGGGGACACTTATGGGGAGTAGTTCAATCTATAAATCTCCACAACCTATGACTTGCTGAGCCCCTTATGTGTCTTAGCCTCCCAACGCTACCTACAGCAGCCTATCATGATACAAAGTTATGTAGAAACATAAATATTTTTATGTTAGTTAATGTACCTTTATTAATGCTTCATCCCGATCAACAGTTGCAACGTCCTCACAAGGAGCACCCTCCTCTGTTTCTGTAGAATGTCCCAGCAACTCCTCCTCTTCAGCGGAAGCCTCCTCTATCAAATAATCTGTTATGTTTTTTAATACTGGATTTTTGGAGAGGAGGCCAAAGCTCTGAAAAATAAGGACATTTCAAATAAGAACAGTAAAATACATATCTGAACTCTCTCAAGACTATCAAGAATTTGCAGAAGATAAAAGCAAGATTAGATTTTACCTTCTCTTTCTTTTATTTGGGAGTTAATAGTTCACCACTGTTTACAAAAAATAGGTAGTTATCAGGGTTTGTTGCAACTATAATACTTGAGGTCATTGTAAAACTGAAAAATTAGATGAAAGGATTTCTTTATGGGGTGTGGGAGACATCAAATGAAGTTGAAATACAAAATCTTTGAGACCTGGACATCATCAAACAGTTTTTAAAAGACAGAAAATCCTGTTCTGTGGCAGCTTCTTTTCATGCTGGTCGAATGTAACTCCAAAGACATTGGATTCTATTATTCCGACACAGACCACCTCTCTTAAAAATGACCCGTTGTCTTTTTTTAACACCAAGTGTGAAGAAATTCATACTCGCCTAGATGATCAATACACAAAACTGGAAGAACTATCAACAAGACTAGCACAATTTGAGAGTTCTGCTAAATCCACCGAGTCCTCCCAGAATGATGATTTGAGTGAGAATGATATCAGTGAAATCAAGAGAGACATTGTGCTAAAAAGGTTATCTTTTTTAATATCATATCTGACCTGCCATTTGATAGTTATTTAGCCAACTTGAATGCTACAGTATCATGCCCTCTGAATTTTCCTTTGGCCAGATTAGTAATTTGAATTGGTAAACCTAGATGATAATCCTCAGCCGCTCAAGGTATCTTCTTCTGACAAGGCATCTTCCTAGTTCATATTGTAAAATATAAAGATCTCTGTACTTCAATGCAGGAATAATCTTCCTCCTAAGCAACAAACTCATTTCCTTGATCTGAAAGCTGATATGGAGAAAGACACCGATGTTGGTGAGAATGATCTCTTTGTTAGGTTTATCAATATTATCTAAGAACAGAAATTAATTGAAATGGATATCCCCTTCAAGAATTTAACAGACTGACAATCTATTACCAGAATATCAGAGATACACACCAAGTTCTGTGACTTTTGCAAAATGTAAATTCATCTACAATGGAATACATCTATACGGATTTTGCTAAGGTGTTTGACTGGGTTGATCATACGATCTTAATCCATAAACTAAGATGGATTTGGGTGAGCCGCTCCTTTCATGGATCAATTCTTTTTTGCATAACAGACTGCAGTATGTTTCTCTGAATGGTATCCGTTCTGACTCCTATCGAGTAGCATCTGGAGTCCCTCAGGGATCTCATCTGGGCCCATTATTTTCAACTTGTTTATCAATGATCTCTCTAGTCTTGAAACACAGTAATATCCTTCTTTTTGCTCATGACACTAAGATTTATCGTTCAATAATTGATACTGATGACACCAGAAGTTGCAACTGGATTTACAAGCTGTTGAAAATCGGTGCCTTCAGAATAACGTATCATTGCACCATGACAAGTGCTATACCATTAGCTTCTCCGGAAACCAGAACATTTAGTTTTCTACATAGTCTCAACTGGAGGATATTGGCTGTAGTTGACAATATCAGAGACCTTGGAAACCACCAGTTATCTTTGACAGTAAACTCAATTTCAGTGACCACATTAACATTTGAACCCGTGACCCTTAGGTCTGAGATCGCTACGACACTACTGCCTTAGCAATCTTGGCCACCAGATTGGCATTAAGTGTTGTTAACAAAGCTCTATGATCCTTGGGTTTTATTGTGCGAAACTCATCACAATTTCGATAACTCCACACGATCAAACTTCTCTTAACTCGCTGGTTAGACCCATTCTCGAGTACGCCTGTCTAATTTGGTTTCCCTTCACTGAGAAGGCTGTAAATCATCTTGAGAAGGTCAAACACTGGTTTTTGGAATGACTATATATAATTTATTTTTTGTCGGGTAAAATTAATTCTAACGATTTTCTCCCTAATATTGGATTTTGGGTCCCTCATGTGTTGACTTATTATTCCTTATTATTATCTGTCAAACCTGTATAAACTGACTATGAAATGAACGATACCTTCTACCTATTGCCTCTACTGCTAACAAGTATTGTAAGTGAATTGATGTTTTCAACATTACTTACTATGTACGTACTCTCCAAGAATTGCTCTATAAAACCACCTGATTTGTAATTATTGTTCCTAAATTTACTTTTTGTGATTTCATTGACAAATGTGTATCTTGTACTCACATATTGTAATTACATGTATTAAAGGGAATATCCCATACACAAATAAATAAATACAATACTATTATTCTGGTGGAGCTTGGCTTAATAATTTTTCCAAAGATGAGCTGGGACTCTACGATTATTGTGTTCTTTGTTGTGATTTGGATAACTGAACCTGCACATTTTCCACAGTTGGAGATGTTGAATCGCTGTAAAGAACAACCTTATAGCAACATTATTGACATGCACATGAACATTAATTGAGTTACTTTTCGTTGAGGTTTATCTGGCAAACCAACGGTTATTGTCAGTGCTGCTTACTTTCCCCTTGCAGCAATTCTCTTATTTACGCTGAGTACTCTCAAGGAATAGAGACTATATTCAATTCCCATCTTACTACTCCACTATCACTAACTGGTGATTTTAATATATCTAGAATTGCATGGACAATATTCTCAAAGGATAAAAGTGATTGACAACTCCTCCACTATTTCAATCACAATCACAAACTCCATTCTATCATTCTGGAAAAACACAAATTAAAACATCCAAAAATATTGCACCCGCAGGACACTACATGTCACAACTCCGATAAAGTTGCGTAAGTGTTTGCTGACTATTTTAGATCACGGAAGGACTCTTTTGGCTTCTGTGTACCTGCAGATAAGCCACGAAGTTACTTCATGTTGCTAAGCCACATAAAATTAAAGCTTATTGACATACTCAAAGCATCGCAGAGCCTCAATGTGAGTAAGGGGGCTGGAGTAGATCTGATACCAAATTCTTTCTTGAGAAACTGTCTTTTCCTTGCCCAAGCCTATCTGACTTCTGTTTAACAAGTCCCTGCAATGTGGTATATTTCCGAATGTATGGAAGTGGGGCAAAGTAATACCAAGACACAAGAAAACGCCAAATCCAATCTGTTTCAAATTGGAGGGGCCATGACATCCATCATTAATTTTGTTGAAAAATCCCATGTACTGTTCAGGCACTAGTGTTCTTCCCCAATGAAGATAGAAAACAAAACATTTTCAAAACCAGGGATACATGCGTGCATGTGTACGCACATACGCGCACACCCACGCCCCCCCTCACCCCCCCACACACACACACATACACAGATATAGTGAAACACAAGAAAGTAAAAACACAAAACAGAACTCACCGGGATGGAATCCTGCTCTTTTGTACTTTTAATTTTTTCTACTTCCATAACTTCAACTGCTTTGCCATCTTTTGCATCTTCATCAATCCACAACCCACATTTTGAGTCGAGATTGTGAACAATACGAGCTGAAAGTTTTATATCATGTCGAACTACTTGACGATGAGAGGTAATACCATTTACAGTACGAATTCTTCTACTTAAATCTCTGTTGACTATTGCTCCCAATTCACAGTCTCGCAGCTGTCAATAAAAGATAATTAAACATTGAAAATGGTAACAATGAGACCATTGCAGAATTATCTAATAAAAAAGATAACTGAGAAGATGTACGATCATTAATAAAAATAGAGCAGGGTGTCTAGCAAAATTTTTCGCTAATTCCCGGATTTTCCTGGTTATCGAAAAAGTATCTATCTCTATTTGGGTTTTGATTTTCATTTCTTTTAAATACTAAATTATGCAGTGAAGTGTGTTGATGATATAGAGTGAAAAATAAAAAATACACAGAAATTTATAGCACAGTGTAATCTCAATTATTTGTCAAACCCAAAATTCCAATAAAGTGAAATTATTTATATACCATATTTACCTAAATATAGGATGAGGTTTTTTCCAAAAACTTTTAGATGAAAAATGGGATGTCATCTTATATTTGCAGATTAAGCCTAGTTGGTTAGGGTTTGAATTTTCACATTGCCATTACATGTCACGAAACTCGTAAATGTTGACATAACAATAAACTGTAAAGAAGGTAAACATATCATGCATAATACGCGCCGCATATCTACAATACGTAATTATATTCACGTTTGTATTCTCAGCATCCACCATGAATTTCTGGACAATTCAAATCGATATTTTTGAATGGCCTGCAGAGAATCTCAAAACAAATAGCTTTGTATCAAATGAAATGTAATGTGAAAATGAATGCGGAGATTTCGATACAAGATGCGAATTTGACAAGACTGTGTGGAATCTTCGTTTGACGCCTGATGTATGCAAATCTGAGTTTTGAACAGTTAAAGAAACATCAGCAAGTGTAAGCCAGATAGAAAAGCTGGCGACATAGAAGGGAATGTTCTTAGCTCTTATGAAAGACTATGAACACCATCAATTTAGTCTGCCAAACTTTCAGAGGGACCTAACAAGTCAGAAGAAGTCGCAGCATGGATGGAGGACCAAAATGAAAGAAACACTGATACATTTGTAGATGATGAGGGTAGTGACAAAAACCATGATTATGATTTTATAGAACAAGAAAATGGTGGTTTAACAATAAGTCTAAACATTCACATTAACAAAGGAATTTTCAATTTTCAATAAGACAATTTGCAATTTTATTTTGACTTAATAGTAAGAATTAGTTAAACGTGTGTGTGTGTCTGTGATACATGTGTGATGTGTCTATAAAAGATCTGTTCAAAAACATATTGACATATTTTTTATTTTTCTAATTTAATGGTAAAATATTTGAAAAGTACATCCATATTTTTTTAAATGTAGACTTTTTGAAAATAAAACATAAGAATTAGAAAAATTCCCAGTTTAGGGAAACATTCCCTGAGATTTGCTTTTTCAGGACTGAAAAAAATTCCTGGCTAATTCCGAGTTGCTAGACACCCTGCGGAAGCAGATGCTTCAATTTACAATTTCATACCACTAAAAAAAATCACGAGCCAAAATGTTACATTCCAGAGGAAAATAAACAGAACTTACCCGTGAACTTACCCGAATGTTGTTAAGATTCCAACATATTTCCTTGATATTCACTTGTCTCTCAAAAGTTACCCAGCCTCGTCTAAACCAACGCCTTTCTGGCTGAGGATCGGCAATTGCTACACGAAGAAAACCTGGGTATCTCTTGCACATCTGAGAAAATACAAACATTTGTAATAGTATATTTTGATCCTAGAATATAACTTGATCAGAATTGACACAGGAGCACTCAACAAATATACCAATTAAACAAATGGTTTAAATTAAAAAATTATTGTCTTGATTATCAAAAGCCATGTTATCTAAGATTTCATGCAATTTCAATCTTCTATCAATTATCTTCAACATTTATCAATAATTATTTATTCACAGAACTGTACATTAGTATAATTTAAAATATTTCAAAGACCCGATCACTCATTATCAAAAACACATACATTAGCTCACTAACTCCCCATACAGTGGATTCTCATTATTCAACGATTGAAACTTTTGGATGTCTTAAGGATTGTCTAAGGATGTCTTAGCATCAAAAAATGCTAATTTGTCATTTTCCATTAAATTCTTCAGAAAACTATAAAGGGGAACAGGAACTAATTGACATGAAAATAACACTCATTTAATTGCAACAAATAGCCAAATAAAAAGAAAATTACATGCAAATAACAGAAAAACTCTAAAAAAAAGGCAAATTAACAAAAAAACAAACAAACTAGCATCCTCAACATGTTAATAGGGAAATTGATTTACTGATGTTTAAAGAACTCAACAGTTATTTAACATTTTTGTATCTTTGGTACCAGTGTCAAATTCATTTAAAAATTTAATTTGATTTAATAGAAGGAATATTCCACATGTTACGAACATTAAAAGCACATTTCTAATTTAAAATGACCTAAAAGCCACATAAGATATATTAAACAAAAAGTGCAAATAAATGAAAACTAAACAAAATTTTAAAACTCTAAAACCTAGTTGTTAGTGGCCAAGTAACATGTAGAAGCTAGTGATGCTACAGAATGGCACAGACGTTCTTTTACTAGAAAGTTTTTAAAAGTGTATTAAAAACTAGCCTGGGCTAGTTTTTCACTTTTGCCAAACCCTCTCCCCAGCTGCCATTACTGCCATGTAAAGGGCATTTTCTCAATTTCTCAGTTCTCTAAACGGTAGAACTGAAACACGACTTGAATAATATTATAGAAGAGTAAAACAGGGACTTATATGCAAATTTTCGTTTAAAAATTTGGAGCCATTTAAAAAAAAAAAAACTTTTGAGCAATTCTGAAAAAGTATAATTTCACAGAAAACTATTCAGTTTTCCAGAAACTTTATTTCTCACTAAGAGAGAAATAAATTATATTGTGAATTTTTCTTTTGTGTCAAACTACATTGAAACATATTCTGTTTTGAAAAGAAATACAAAAATCCTTCATAATATTCATGATTGGAAACTTAATTCAAATTCATGATTGATATTATTACACTCTCAATGTTTCATCAATCATTATAACAAACTTACTTAATTTGCATTGTTTCAATAGCCAAACGTGGTAATAGTCTCTAAAGGAATAGCCCACACAACTACTCATCATGAGAAACCTGATTCAATGAATTTCAGGGATTGGTGCACACAAAACTTCTCAGGGAAAAATATGCTGCAGAACACAAGGATTTGAAATGAGTAAGTATTATGTGGGAGGAGTAGTGGGATGGAATAGAAATAGGGCTGGAATGGAATAGGAACGAGATTCTACTGTTTTTACAAATTGTAGTTAAATTCATTAATCTTCTTAGTGGAAAATATCTCTCTCTCTCTCCCTCTCTCACGCACACACACACACTCTCTCTTCTCTCTCTCGCGCTCCCTCTCTCACGCACACACACTCTCTTCTCTCTAACGCACACACACACACTCTTCTCTCACGCACTCACTCTTCTCTCTCATGCACGCACACACTCTTCTCTCTCTCACGCACACACACTCTCTTCTCTCCCTCTCACGCATGCACGCACGCACACACACACACACACTCTCTTCTCTCTCTCTCTCTCTCTCTCTCACACACACACACACACTTCCACTAAAACAACTTCGTTCCTCTCCATCCATGCACGACATTTCTCACACAAAATCAAGACTCAACAAACAACCAAAAGCTGTTACTTACTGCTTCAACTTCTTGTTTAGTTATTGTAGGAGCAAGGTTACGCAGAAATATTGAGGCAGTTCGATGCAGTGGACGTGGTTTGTTACTATCATCTGCCTTCTGAGATTTCTCCTCAGTTTGTTCTGTTTCTTCAATTTCCACAGTTTCTTCTTTGGCACTATCTGCAGCGATGTCTTTTATTTCAGGCTTCTGCTGTTCAGTGTTGTCATCATCTTTGTCACCCTTCAAAGAAACAAACTGAATATGAATAAACATACTTTTATCACCTCCTTCCTCCATCAATCAGCTCTCTTCAAACTATCAAGGCATGAAACCACCAACATTTCTTTTCAGTGTGATGTGTAACATTTGTTAATTTATTCACAATACAGGTAAAGTTATGAAAAGCAAAAACATTCAAAATACATTAGGAATAAAAAGTGTTTTTCAATTCAAGCCTATGAAAACAAATATAAATTCGTAGTTATATTTCATTTCGTTATGTCACTTTGTTGATAGAAAAATTAGTAGTTTCCTCAACTGATGAACATTTAATCCAGATAAAATACTATTTATTACTAATAAAACAAGCTATACTGTATTAGTAAAATTACCATGGAATGAACACTATCTCCTGCATCTCCCTCATCTTCAAACTTAGTTTTTGTTGATGGCTCTTCAACTTTTGCAGCTACTTCTTCAGGTTTCTCCTCCTTTTTACTGTCCTCTTCAGGTTCACTTTCTTCTTCTTTATGCTCTTCTAATCCAGGTGGTGGTGGTTCATCATCATCATCCATATCTGCAATTTTAAAATAAGGATCAAACTACTATTTTAGATACAATTCAATAAATTAACAAGAAACAAAAATATAAAATACGTAGAAACATCATCAATCTCCCATGGCTTAAATAATTAATGGTTATTTATTTATGAAAGGAGAAAGGTAATGTCCTGAGCATGATAGAACGTAATCTCAAGTGAAGCAAGTCCTATTAAATCTTGCGACATATACCAGAATTTTAACCAATTTCACGCAAGAAATTCTGCACCCAGGGCTTATCAGTGATGAGAGACATGAATCCTCTCCAGTTCTTGCAATTTTCCAAATTAAAGGAACAGATGAAGAAGATGTCATTACTGGAGCAAGCATGGATCACATGATTCATAATTTTCCAAAATTAATGAAAAAGGGTTGAAAGAGACCAACAAAGTGAACTAGTATCGTGATTGTGATGAACTTTGTTGTTATTACCACAATGTCAGGAGTTTGGGCATCAAATCATCTTCCTTTTTCATTACCACCTAAGGAACTGTGTTACACATATGGCTCCATTTCTGAAAACTATTTTTGAACAGTGTATGTGAGCACCCAAGATTCCAATTTTTTGGAAACGTGCCATTGTTACTACAATTTTTAAGAAGGAAGATGGTGGAAATCCAGAAAATTACCCGCCGATCAGTCTTACAAGTGTAGTAGGAAAGGTCATAGAAAGCTTTTGATAAGGTTCCACATCAGAGACTGCTTTGAAAAGCGATTTCAGAAGTCACCTTTTAGTTTGGATTAGGGACTACTTAAAAACAGAACTTTTCAGGTAGGAGTGGGTGGTTTTATCTTCGCTAAGAAGAGTTACACATGGAGTGCCACAGGGAACAGTTATATATTTTGTACATCACAGGTCCCCTGTTATTTATTTTTTACATTGCTGACTTTGAAGAGCAGCTGAAATCGGATTGGAATTTTTATGCTGATGATACAATGTATGCTCATAAAAAATTATTTGTAACCCCCTGATATTCTACCACCAACTTTAAGAGGACCTGCAACAAGTACAAACTAGAGGTGCTACAACAGCATGTACTTTCTTGCATTATTGGAAATGACTAACAAATACTGAAATATTGCAGTTTCTGAGCTACTAACGCCTTAGCCAGACAAATGAAACAAACAGGAATAAATTTGACTGTTACTGTATTTGCAGCAAATTATAGAGACACAAGAAAGGCACTGTTGCCAGCGCATCATTGTCAAAACAATGCACAATTCATTTGACATATATGCATGGCGAATAATATCAATTCTTGGCAAAAACTCTTCCATCTGTATTCAGACCTCAAGTTGTTGATGGGTTAGTCGTCGTACATCATACACAGTTGATAAACAGTAATACTAATAAACTAATTAAATCACTTATGCTCTATGATTTGTAATATTAATAAATTAATTTATTACCACCTTATATATGGACATCGCCTCAAAGGAAAGTTTGCTCATCGATTAGTAATTATAATTTGAGGAAATATTTTTAGGCGTGAAAATGCATGGCTCACACAAGGAATAATGTGTAATTCGTGTAAAAAAGAGCACATTAGGAGAATATTACAATACTATAGTATGTAAAATTACTATTATAAACAGTAAAACCCCTCTTTTACACTTTTCATGGGACCCTAGGGAAAATGGTGTAAACTGTGGGAAATGTAAATAAGGGGAAATTCTTTATTTTTGTTTGACACTATGGGTATAATGTATTTAGATACAATCAATAAGGATTATGATATGCTTTAATATGTATAATTAGATACATACTAAATAAGATTACAAAGTCAAATAGAAATTGTCCTAAATTAACATTGGAAATCGAAGACTTATTAATACCGAAGTCTAATGAATTTTAAATGACACAACAACTCTTCCACGAGTCCCCGCAATCCACTGCTTTTAGCCTTTGACGATGCAACCCTGTAGGACTCATTGATAAATGAAGGGAGAGAAATAGTATTTCTACTCTAAGAAAAAACGTGAAGTTCACATTTTCCCAAACTCAATCAAATGTTTGTTTTCGGCAATTTGTAATGATTTCCAACAAATATTTTTTAAAATTTATTTATTTATGAAATAATAGAAAGAGTATTCATGAAAGGAATTTACAGTTCAAAACGTATGGAGAATTCCATACTTTGATGTTTGAGCTATTACAAGATGGGGAAAAATTACGTTTATTTTAGAATGAGAAAGTGTGAAATTGTGAAGGACGATTATGTGAAATAAACAAATGATCGTGGGGCAGAACACTCTTAGGCCTGTGTTACATGAGCGTTGCGTTGACGCGCGTCACCAAATGCTGATGACGTCAGGTGCGTCGATGCCTGAGCACATGTCACATAACGGCGACATAGATTGACAATATCTTATGCACAATGGCAAACGAGTGGTCTTGGTGACGTGTGTTGTTCCCAAGACCCAACAATGTATGTTGAGATAAAGTGCATTTTCATGCTTTAAACGCGCGACATCCACTAAGTGACGCGTGTTAGCAACAACTCACGTTGTCAAGAGCGCTCAGGTGTCGTTTCGCGAACAATAGTGTTAATCAGCACGCCCGTTAAGTCACTCGTGTGTGCAGGCATCGACGCAGCTGGCGTCATGTTAGGCCCATTTTTAACGCGGCAAGGTGATGGGAAAGTCCAGTGACAGTGCCCGTTGTGCCCAACGCAGTGCTTTCCAGACGGTGTTGTGGCAAGCAGACTTGTAAATTGTGGAAAAATTGAAATTATATTATCGTAAAAGTGGGGTATTTATAACATTATGAATGTACGAAAACTGATGGGACTGACAAGAAATGTAAATGCCGGGAGAATGTAAATTGCGGGAACGTAAAAGCGGGCATTTAATGTATATTCTTTGAACTGTTTGCATTTGCTTTTTGAACTATTTGCAAAGGCTGTCAGTGTTACTTCGTTGAAAAATGTACATCCCAAATAAACCCCCTTATGTTGCTTTAAAGCAGCGCTGGCAACAATGCATTCTAGAGAAAGCAGTCGCAGCTACCAGTGAATCGTATTATTTATTAACTTTTCATTATTTTACTTTCTCTTATAGTGCTCATGCAGAATATTTAAAAGCTAAAATACGCATACGATATGTTTGTGAATACACCTTATACACTGAATTGAATGCCAGAACTATATTTTCATTTAAATTTAGAATAAAAATCTATTTTTCACACATCTATTTACGGGATAAAGTGATATTTGAAGTACAAGAAAGGCAGAAATTTATACATAACATTACTTAACAATAACATTATAATATTGCAAGAAAGAATGTGCTGTTTTAGCATCACTAGTTCTTAAGGAAGTATACTTTAGGAGATTTCTAATGCAAAAACTGAAACAAGTGCCAATATTTTTAGTTTTTCAGTAAGGTGTAACTCTCACAGGTCTTTTGAAGCTGAAATTTCTAACTGTTGGTATAGGGTCTAATGACCCTATAGTTCTAAGTTAAAAATTAGGACTAAATGACCTTTTGCAAGGTCGGCCCTTTTTTATACAAAAGTGGCCGAGCAGCAGTATAGTCATGGCTTTTCTGGCCCACTGGGCAAAAAAATGTTCCCTCCTCCCAAGCACACATTATTGTTTTTAAAGTAATATGATAAAGTTGTTCTTAAAACTGTTTAAATTTATTTACTCAAATTATTAACAAATCTGTTTGAATGATTGTTCGTAGTTTATAATACACATGATATTAATCTTAAAGAACACCTAAAATGTTACTTACAAAAATAATTTTTATTTCATGTGGTGATTTTGTTTTCTATTCATTATTTGGTGTTAATTTATTTTCTCAATTGTAAATATAAAAATGTTAACATTGTTTTACATCTGTTGAGAATGTAACAATGAAATTATAAACTGTATAAAAAAACAAAGCCATGCCAAGTGTTTGAAAAACTAAATAATTATGAAAGCACACAGAATGAATAATACAATATTCCTCCATAACTCTCAGTACCATCCGATGACAGTTACATATTTTGCTTCTGGAACTTGATAGGTGGCAGATCTGCAAGACAATGCCATGCTTCCAACACTTTGCATAAGCTGGGTTCGCAATAAGTTTATTTTTGGGAACATAAATTGTATTTACAAGACTTGTGAAACTGTGTAGATTACATATAACATAACAATTTTCTTTAACATTCATGTAGCTTTGTATCAAGTTTTAACATCTGTTTTGTAGTGCAACGAGTCGAAATTCAATTTGTTATTTTGAATGTATTTCACATCAAGAAGACGTGTACGAAGAATACACAAAGAAGGAATGAAATCAACTACTAGATGGGATATGGACATACTGAGATACGGATGAGAAGTAGATGTTCTGAAATATAGTCACGAAGTAGATGTTCTGATATACAGGTAGGCAATGGATGTACTGAAATACAAATTGGAAATGGACAGTTTGAAATACAATTGGAGTATTAAATGGAGTTGTCAGTCAGAATAGTAGTGTATGGACCAAAAGGTTTCAGAAAGTTGATAGTGAATTGTTCTGAAAGTTGGACATAAAAAAAGAAAGGATTTTTGTTGTTGTTTTTTATAAGAAGAAAAGATAAACTTAGGTATAGTCTGAAATTTTGTTTTCATTAGTCAAATATTGTATTATATTCTTTCAGTTGCAAATTATGTTAGGTAAAGTTTTTTGCAGTTGTCATTATTATTATTTTTATTATTTTTATTATTATTATTATTATTATTATTATTATTATTATTATTATTATTGCAAATAAATGTTCTTTTTTATTTTGAAATTGAAAGCATTTGAATTTAATATTTTTGTTCAGTAAGTAGCCGTATTCGAATCTACCATATATGGCAAAGAATCATCAGTCCCTAATAAATAATTAAATGGATATTTCTAGTTTTCTTCCCAATGAAGTTAATTCATTAATGGAAAAATAAGTAACCAATTTTTTTGAAGCAAAAATTGTTTAAAGGTATGAATTTCATTCAATAATAATGTTAGTTCTAATTAGCTCTTAAAGATGAAAGTTCATTTTCTGTTCTGCTTAAGAGCATTTCCTGGTCATTCTGTGGATGGTAATGTTGTACCCTTTTAACATATCTTAAAAATAGGATTCACGCCCAAACAATCACCCTTTGAGGAGTAGGATAAGAAAGGTAATAAAATGGCTATACTGGGAAACAATTGTGCAAATAAAATGTTTCAAAAACTACCTTATTTTGTATGCCCCTCGTGCTTTTTCCACTTCACATTCAAAAGCCTGGTGTGTTAAAGTCATAACAGAAAACAAGGCAAAAGAAAGAAGTGTAGAGAAGTTAAAATTTTATTGAAGGTCATAAAGTAAAGATAATAACAAGAAATAATTGTTGTAAATTACCATTTGACTCCCCAGGAGGAGGCGGCTCTTCTCCACTTTCACTTCCACTCTCATATTCGTATTCACGCTTTCTCTTCCGAGGCATTCCTGGTCCAACCAAAGCCACATCCCCTGCACACCAATACCAGGAAGGGGGGAAAAATGCACCATGTCAATTTAAAACAGATCAAAACAATTGTGTAATATGCTAAGGAATTAAATTTCAAAAAATACAAAAAAGCATTAAAACAATTATTTGCGAAAATAAAAACAACTTATTTTACAAGGCTCAAAACATAACATTGCTTTAAGAGGTTTTTATTTGAAGTCATATTATTCCCATTATAATTTTGCGAATTTCAGACACCAATGATACAATGTAATAATGATACTTGTAATATGACACTTATTATATATGTACTACGTAATGACACATATTAATATAATATGACACTTTCATAAAATTTAGGAATAAATAATCGTTTAAATTTAAAATGTTCAACTTAGGTGGAAAAATATCATGAGACAGCATTTCGTACCTGGAGACGGTGTCTTCTCTTCATCCCCTGACTTTTGTTTGGAAAATTCTTTTGCTTTCTTCTGAAGTTCTACTTGCTCAGAAGTGATTGTGAGTTGCATTGGTTGAGATACCTCATTCTGCACCTGTTCTGTGTCCTGCTCATTCTCCTCTTTTCCTTCACTGTTAAAATGATTAATATCCGTGAAAACTATTCCAATCTCTGGAGATAAAACTGGTAAGTATTTGTAAGATATGTGAAAAACGTGAATAGAAGGAGAATATGTTGGTAAAATATTATTGGTCTCAGTAAATTATGATGTATTTTAGAACCCCTTTTCTAGAAAATTTGGATAACAATAATGATGGAAATGTGCTCCAGAAAATCAGACATGGATACAGAATACTGTGAAATTAAATGTGTTTAAGATCAACTCCACGCATAGAAGAAAGAGGAAAGTGAGAGAAAAAAGGGAATGGGAAACATGAGCAAGAGGGAAAGCAAATGAGTGAGAGAGTCTAGCAAGTGGGAAAGCAAATGAGTTGGAGAGACAAGCAAGTAGGAAAGCAAATAAGGAGGAGTCAGGAGTGAGCACAATGGGAGAGCAAGCAAGTGGGCAAAAGAGTCAGTGTGAGCACAAGATTGAGTATGACTGTGTGTATGATAGTGAGCACGGACGAGAGAGAATGAATATGAGTGAGTGAGTGAGTGAGTGAGAGCGAGCAAAATGGAAAACGTATCTTTAGATACTGGATACAGCACCAGTAACAATAACAATACCAGAATATAGAAAATTAATCTTTAGAGAGCATTTTCAATCTTTAAGCTATCTCATTTTGAGGACTATTAGTCTAAATACAGAATTAAATAGAAAATAGTCCAAAGTGGTCGCTGAAAAATCACAACAAAACCTAAGAAGTAAAATATTTTAGTATTTGAACATGTGAGAGAAACAATACACTGAGAGTTTTATATTTCTGTTCTATATTTTTTGTCTGTTTTATATTTCTACGTAATATAAAGAATGGCAGTTTTAATAACACTTTTCTTGGCACTAAAATTCAATTAACAAGACAGCCGACTATAAATTATACTAAAAAATTAAAAACTTTTTCAGGATATTTTTCTTGGGGGTGTCTATAAAATTGTGTGTGTGAATGATCTTCGCACAAAATTGTAAGTTTGAAATGACTTATAATTTACTCACCAATCTTTTGCAAAAGCCTTAGACTCCTCTTCTTTTTGATGTTCACCAGGTTCTGCATTACTTGGTTTCTCTGCTCCACTTGCCTTTTCTCCTTGAGTTCCAGAAGACAGAATTTTGGGTTCATCCAAGACCAACAAGTCATGTTCAGTGCCTCCCTCAAGACGAATGACTACAGCGTCAAGAAGGCGGATGAGCTGTTCTGACTGATCAGCATCTACTGATACCTTGTCCAATCGTCCATTATCCAGAAATTCCAGAAACACATTCACACGATTCTAAAACAGCAACATTATAGATTTCAAATAAAGAGCAAACTTGAAAAGGCAATTCTGCTAGAAGTCCTACATCACTAGTACTACTGCAAACATTGATATTCATTCCTTACCTTCAAAGCATTCATCTGCTCTTCTTTCCGTTTCACTGAATCCTCAGGATGGTACTTGATTTTGAACCTGGACAATTTCAAAACAAATAAATGAAATGCAAATACTCATGTTTCTGCTGCACACTTAATGACTCTCTTCTGAATGTAAGACACAGAATCTCAGCAATGCAAAAATGTGTTGATAAGATAGTTATTTTTCATCAAAGGAGCACAGATAATCAATGGACACAGATAAAATTGGCACAGGACAATGAACGAAACTATATGGCAAGAAATATGCAATTTTATCTATAATTAATCACTTTTAATGCATACAAAACAGACTCCAGATTTATTATAATTACTATATCCTCACTAAAAAAAATAACATTGTGCTATGCTGTATGCCATCTGTGACCAGTAAACACATACTAGTCATGGTTGTCAAGAGTAGTTTTAACAAAGCAATTCAGCCACATAATAAAACTTTTAAATATTGTTCACACAGATATGCATTTTAATTAATGAAAAACACATAATGTGATTTAATAAGATTTGTATTCAAATTGCTAAAAGTAATGCCCTAACCTTTACTACTCATGAAGAAGGACAAGGTTAATTTTTGCTTTTTCAAGTAACACTTAAATATCAGAACTTTGGGGAAATAACATTATAAAAGGATCTGAGTAATGAGTGTCTCACCTGCTTGCTGAGCATTACTTTTGTTGCCTGCGTCGAAGTAAAATGATAATGCAAGTATTAAAAATACCCTATCTAAACACGACCCCACAGCAGTGTGGGAAATTGTGGGTCAAACATGTGTACCCGTAACGACCACTGCATTGTGCTCAGTGGTACCTAACTACAAGCAGATCCATTTATATGGCGTATACGCATGTGTCAAAACGAGCATATTGCTGAATTCCAGCGGTTGTATAATTCGAACTTGGTATCTTCTTCCATACTTTATCACAAATTCATAGATTTCATAATCTTAGCACCACATAAGATGAATTATGTCACGATTTCATTTTCAACGCATCTTTGCATAACATTTCACAGAATTCATTTTCCATTTTAACGAATCATCAAGATATAACACAAAGTAAAATATATTCACACATCTTCTGAGATGAAGAGTCCTCTTTGTAACAAAGAAAGCTGTAGGAAAAAATTATTTTTTAGCATGTAAGAGCATGTGTGAATGAAGAAAGTAAGGAACATTCCCTGCCATTAAGAAAACAACGAAATGTTAACTTATAAAAAACATTACAAGAGTATCTGATTAGGAAATTATAAGCAGAAGAATCACAGATAAGATGGTTGCCCCTTATATAATAGAAATTACAATATACACATGCTAATGCATCAAACAAAAGCTAATAAATTAGTTTAACACACTTTCTATTTCTTGTAGTTTATTTAGAGAATCATTAGAAGTAAATAACTCAGTAAAAGGGGAAATGCAGTATCACTATAACAATAACAAACCATTGCACACATGAATTATGTATCACAACAATCACACCTACAGAGTTGATGCTATAAATTGTATAATAAATTACAAGTGCTACTGTATTGTTGATATACGATTCTAAAAAGTACTTGTCACTAAATGCCCACTGTTCACCAAATCAATAAACCTCATGCACTTCCAACACACCATGTAACATGCAAGCCGGACCAATATCGATTAATGGTTCTGAAAAGTTTTGTTTCAGAAGAATTAGGAAGTTCAAAATATTGTTCTTTACAAGTTACAGCCCTTTCAACAGCCCATGCACTTAGCACCATTGTAGATCAAATATTCACCAACTAACGTTGCCGACAAACTATCTATCATGCATAATTGAATACCTGTTGGCAAAAATGTTGTAACCCACAAAATGCAAATTTAGCATCACACGACTTTCTTCCTCCATTGTTACAACATTTTTGCACCTATGCGATCCGTGGCGAAATTAAAAAAGAAGAAACAAGGCACTTAATGTCCACGTTTGCCAACATAGTTTCCTATATGCCTCTCTCCAACCATATACAAACTTCATGCGAGGAAACCCAGCATTATAGAAAAGTGAGGGTTACACCGTTTTTGCCGGCAGGTATTCAATTGTGATTCACATCTTCCAAAGTATGAAATTATAAAAGATAAATTTCATACTTGAGAAATGAAGCTTTGGAATCTAATTATTTTTCTATCTCATAAACATAGATGTACAAAATATTTTTTTTACTTTTTCAATATTTCATATGGAATTGAAGTTACAAAGGCTGGGTACTGCCCATCATATGTGATTATAAATTAACTAATAAAATTTAAGCCTAATGTTAACATTTCAAAAGCTTTTTGCCATTTTATTTTACTTTTGATAGGCTAATAAAGCCAACTAAAATTTCTAATCAATAAATACTGTAATAAAAATTGAATTATAATTTTTTAGTAATACTTAACCACTTCACTGTTAGCTCATATTTGAGCTCAACAAAGTCTATGCCTCCAGTACAAATGGTTGTTAACTCAAATGTGACATTTGAGTTAAGTTACATGGTCTGCTTTCCTTATTTACAGTATCCACCCACAAACTGAATTACATCACCTTTGTTAAATCTTTTTAAAAAATCACCTTTTTATTTAACAATACTCTGAATTTCAAACTCTCATTATATTGAGTTTTCATTTGCAACAAGGAGCTCACTACAGTAAGCAGCACACACATGAAAATGCATAGCATTAAAAGGTTTCACTATTCAGGACAATCAACATCTCAGAGTGCCACCACATACTTCGAATATAGCCTAATACTTAACAATTTCTAACTCTATTAGTGTGAACAGTAAATTTTTTTAAAGATTC
This sequence comes from Teleogryllus occipitalis, assembly GCA_011170035.1. Classification (NCBI taxonomy): domain Eukaryota; kingdom Metazoa; phylum Arthropoda; class Insecta; order Orthoptera; family Gryllidae; genus Teleogryllus; species Teleogryllus occipitalis. Next base: position 84,157 of record BLKR01014966.1, on the reverse strand, counting down.
ATGTGAACTATAACATTATGAAAGTTTAAGGAAGGTGGGTTTCAAAAATATTGTTTCATAATAAGAAAAGCCCAGGAGGCTTACACACTGGCTAGTGTAAGATTCAAATGGAGAAAGCCTATACATCACATTTCATTTCTACAAGACTGAAATTCATCTTTATCACAAACAATGACACTCCTACACTTCTTTGACACAAATTGACTTTTGTCACACACTGCTTCCCCAATTAATAGCCTTTTCCACGTTACTGCATTAATAGGCCAGTAATGAACCAAAGATAAGTTCTTGGATAATAGATCCGCCAATGCACTATGTCTGTAACAACTTCATGGCAGTAAGAATGACATTTAAAACCAGGAATTGAAAGCCATCACCACCACCACCACCATCTACTTCTCTTCCCTACTCCCTTTCAAATTTATGGTCTATTCCATTATCTGAGCATTTTCTTGACACTCATTGATGCCAAACCAAATTAGGGAAGGTCGGTAAGTAACATGTAGAAATGATTCATTTCACAAACTTTGGCTAACTAGTCTTTGAACTGTTGCTTTCCTTATTATTTATGTCATTTTGCCAAATTGAGAATGTTTGCATGAAATGCATTTATGTTACTAGAGTATAAGAAAAGCACACTTTGAAACTTCTTTTTTCAAATATATTATTTTCATGTGTAATTCTTTTATTAAAATTTAGTCTATTGCCAGTTTAAATAAAAGAGTGATGAAAGAAAACAACAAACAGGTTCTTCAAAATTCTGCATGACCTGCCTGTTTACATCCAAGTAACTTAATTTACATGCATAGATATTTTCATCTGCTTTTCAGCATGATTTGTACAATTCTTACAATACATCGTTTGGTGACAATAGTGGAATAATTAATTAATTAATTAATTAATTAATTTAAAAAAAAAACTCTTCAAAACTATCTTTAACTTCGAACTGCGTGCATTGGACTGACACTTCCAAGCATTAACAGCTAGCCGTTAGCTCGTGAAAAAATACATTTGGCAGAGTGATACTGTCTTCTGCATTGCTCCATCCATCCATCCATCCATCTGCTTGTCTGTGAACATCACTAGTGCCTAAACTATAAGTAGAATTTGTTTCAAAATGGATATTCACTTGTCAATCTCGCTCAAGTCCAAGTTCTAAGATTTTGAAAAACATTTGTTAAAATTTGAGGGTACTTTACCTGAAGCCCCAGGGACATTTTTACTTTTTTTTCAAAAACTGCTCCAAATCTTTTCTTTACATTTTTTAAAAGAATAAAGTAAGATACGCTTATAACTGTAGCACAGATTCATTTTCCACTGTTAACTCTGAATTTTCAAAAAAATGAAAAGTTTGAAGTTTGGGCTTCTTTTTCCTACTACAAAATTGAAGGAGATTTTTCATTCAAGTAAAATTTTTTCACCCGGTTTTTCTCAAAAACAGCTATCAATTTTTTCTTTAAAATTTTGGTAGAAATAGTTCTCAATGCACCCTATGCGAAGACACAAACATTATATTGCTCTAATCTGTTGATTTTTCAAAAATTACAAAAACGTAATTTTTTTACTTGTCTCATATCATTCATATTTACATCATCAACGATTTGTTTACATTATTGTATTTATGATATTATTTAAATACTGTCATATATAGTTTCTTGAAAACTCAAGTAGAAATTGATCTCAAAATTCTGCATTTTCAGAAATGCTTAAAAGGCTATTTTCAGAAAAATGGCTCCAAATTTTTCCAACGGGTAGTGCTAATTGCACTGTTGAATGTAACAAATTTTAGGGTATTCTTTGGTTGTCCCCCCCCCCCCCCCAAATTACACTAATGTGATTTTTTTAAATATTTCTCATGCCGTTAATACAGACTTTTCCAGCGATTTGTAAACACTATTGCTTTTGCGAGTGAAAGTGCTTCAAACTTCGCATTTACAGTAACGCTATTTTCTTAAAAACAGCTCCAAATTTTTCAATGAAAATTGCCATTTTGGACGGGGTTTTACTCTCCATTAATATTCTTAAAATAATATTTCAGTTCTACTATAAGGAAACCGAAAAATTGAAAAAATTGAAAAAAAAATGTACTTTGGGCGGCGATAGGTGGCAGCTGGCAAGAGTATGTGGCAAGTCCAAATAGCTAGCCCACATCAAAGAAAACAGAAAACTAATATGAGGGTCGGTCAGAAAGTAACGCCCCACATTTTCTTCTTCGTGCAATAATGATGGTAGACATGATTACATGATTGATTTGCATTCAGGCATTTTTGAGATGGCAACGTACAGATGCATAAATGGGTGGAGTTGTTACGTTAAACTATTCCCAGTAGTTGTAGGGTATTCACCAACTGCAGAACCAGTGCTGATTTCTGTTACGTGATCGACACATGTCTTTCACAAGTTACCTGCAATCTGCCAAGTAAGGGACAAAAGTTTACGATGCTTCAAATATGTCATGTGCAAGCAAATAAAATACTGTAAAGATTTTAGCAGCCAATCAGGGTTGCCTGAAAACGTTAGGGTTGCTAATTAGAAAGCATTGTTTGTTATGTTTGCTACATATAGAAAAAAAAACACAAGTTAATAAGGCAATGACTGTACAATTTTTTTTGTTATTAAGAAAGTTTCATCAATAAGAGAGATTGTGATTAGCAAGTTTACTGTATATTAAATACTCACAAACTATTAACTAACATTGTTTGTCACTTTCTTATCTAGAAAACATTAATTAATTCTGTAACAATTGACAGCTCGCTTGCATTCTCAACTTCTCATGACTGTACAAAAACTTAAATACCCTTATAAATTAATTTGAAATCTCAATATCAAATGATTTCTCGAACTATAAAATTACAACCTAAATTGTGAAGCACACAGCTCATTCTCGGAAACATTACATGCAAATTTCAGAACAGGCAAAAGTATCCTCCTGTGAATTAGAAAACTGTTTTCATATAAGATCTTAATAAATACATTTAATAACATTAATTAGAGTAGCCTTAAAGCTTCCTCTAGTTAAAAATATATGTAAGTAAATATATGATGCGAAGACGTGAGATCAAGAACTACAATATTTACAAAGTAAAACAGCAACAGCATAAAAGCAAAGCCATTACAAAAATACCTTAAATCACTTATAATTATTCCCTATTACCAGCAACAGAATCTTCACAACATGCCAAATGAAAATGTTTCTATTTATATGTGTGCCTAACTAGAGATATTGAATGTTTATGATTTAAATAATTTTAAATATTCTTGTTCATATAAGGGGCTACCATTTTTATTATGCCTTCCTTCAAGTATCTTAAACTTTAAAAGAAAACATGGGAGGCAATCACAGAACAGGAAAAAGCAATTAATTTGCACAAATAGAATAAACATACTTTAACCTTGATTTAACATGTTAAAAAAAATAAAATAATTTTAAAAAAAGGAAGGGAAGATCTATCGCATTTTTCAAAATTTCCTTACTCCCCCTACCCCAAACACAATATTATAAAGCAGTGGTTCTTCACTACTAAACAATGTATAAGAAACTTTTTTAGGGTCATATTCAAAGAAAGTGAAATAGGAAAAGGAAAGTGTTCTCACTAGCCATATGTATAATTGGAATTTTAAGAAAACTGGGATACTAATGTACACAAAAAATATTTCACAATTCCAACTCTCCAATTGTAATGTAATGTAAAAATGAAGAATAATAAAATACAGAAAACTAAAAATTTGTATCCCATTCATTTTGTACCGACCTCACTTCAATATATAATTCACCAATGGGGTTTTTAATCCAGTTTCTCCAACCTATTGCTACAACACTGGAGTGGATGTATTAAAAGGTTAAAATATGTTTACATTCCAGAAACTTCAGAGCAAAAATTACCATTCTTTATGTACATTGTTTTAATACATTTTATGAAACACATTGCTGAATAATAGTCCTGCCAAGGTCTCAAAAAGAAATTAAATAAAAAATAATGCAAGCTTGCTTCTCATGCAAAATTCCCAAAAAAGTTAACGGGGGGGGGGAAACCGCAATACTTCTTTCATGAGAGTGTGCTACACGTTTGGGTCCTATCTGCCTCAAAACCCAATTCCTCTCCTCCTCCAATGTCTACCTTTATCTATTTCAGCCCTCAATTTAATTTCTAGAAAAACAATAACAAATATAAAACTTAGGAAAAAGTTCTAACCTATGGAGTGCCTCAAGGTTCAAACCTCAGACCACTACTATTAAATATTTTCATTAACGTTATTAAACTCAACCTCTGAAGAAGCACATTCCAGCTTTTTGCAGCTGGCTGTATATTTTATCACCAAACAAACACAAACAAACAATTGAATTTTACTCTATCATCAACTTTTAACAACTTTATATGTTATCTCCATGTGAAACCAAATTATGTATGCACCAATAATTTTGTCTCCACATTACAAATCAATTTTCAAAGCTTATTGATGATATTTAACATAGATTCTTTAATTACAAAGCCTTCAAAAAAATTCCAAATCCATACCAATTATCCAGATTGGATCGCTGTCATTTTTATTTATCAAACAAACTCTTTCAAAGAAGCAAAGTCTGAATTTTTTAAATGCTTTATATTAAATTTATGTAACTAAATTGTAATTCAAGTGTAACTCATGTACTCATAAACTTGTGAACTCATACTATATAAATATATTTTATATACTCATGTATTCAAATAATCATGAATGTTCATATCGTTCATTTACATTATTTGTAAGTGGCTCTGGCTTGGCTTTAAGTGTGTTGCGCTCTCTCCCTAAATAAATATCAAACAAGGTTTCATGTAAAAATTAGTAATTACTATCACAGGGAAATTCAGAAACAAAACTGTAAGAAATATGTTTTATTGACAAAGACTGTCACTGTTATCCAGTTTATTCCTATTGAAATCAATTCTTAGTCTCTCTCAAACATGATATGAATTTTCAGTGTTACTCAAAAGTAGTAAGAATAACTATATCAGGAATCTTGCTTCAATTTTAATTACTAATATTCTAATTGCTTACCAAGACTCAATGCAAAGTTTCACTCATTAGCTAAATCAATTAAAATATTCCTGAATCATCTATTCATGAAAAGTTGCATTGAAGATGCATCAAAGACCGTTAATAACACCATTCTCTTGAAAGAAGCTTCATTAATCTCAGATTTGTTGACATGCTTGGGAAACACGAGGCAAGTAATGTATTTTCAGAATTGTCTTCAAACTAATGATCTAGTTTCTTCCTTTTGAATTTCACTTCCTTTAAGAACTCATAAGCTGTGCTAACTAATAAGTTAGAATCAAAATGAAGGAAAAATAGAGCAATCATTAAAGAGTTAATTATTAAACAAAATTCAGTAAACAAATTCAAATGTCTGAGAACAGTGCATGAGAAGCAAATGTATAGGAAGCGTGGTCAAAGCTTATGCACTAATAACCAGAAAAGAGCAAACCAAAAAATTAAAAATATAGTTACTATAAATAATTTCTTCTAATTTAATTAACAATGAGTAGTGAATGAAGATACTACATGTACACTCATTATTCATAATGAACTTTGACACAAGAATTGTGAGAATCCTGATGAGGTGGTGTTGATGGTGAAATAACTGAAGCCATCTTCATCAACTTCCTAGTTAGTAGTAAGTTGACAAAAAAGACTTCAGTTATTTCACCATTTAACACAAGATGGCAAATTTTTAAAAATCTGTAAAATTTATTTCACTGGTGCATTATGTAAAGATGATAAGTTCAGTGACAGCCTGTACCCTAGAAAATTTAATCACTTTGTTCAAATTCATATAGTATCTGACTACTTGACTAACATCTATAAATGTTCGTATCTTATGAAGCTGACATGGGCAGTGCAAGAACCTTCATATCCTAACACATCAAAATTTTGGTGATACAGGAGCTGTTTTCATTTTCTATTTTTCAGAATATGACCAAATATTCTTGGGTCTTCTAGCAGTACACAACATTATGATCTCTGGAATTTGTCGTGTCCATCATGTTGCCTTGGAAAAATGAAAAAGCAGTATGAAGCAAAGTGTAACAATGTGGCTGGTAGGTCAATGTATGTACTGCCAATCTAGGTTCCTCTTCATTGTTCATGCCAAAAATATTTGTTTTAAATTGTTTAATTGAAATCAGAATTTTTATTTCTTATTTGTGCTGCACCCCACTCTGGGTTTTCCCTGCATGCCTACTTGCTATATTCTAGTAGGGCTGTCCCACTGTATCACATGATCCCCCTTGTATAGAAAGATTCCAGCTTCAAGATTGGAGCCTCGGACAGGAAACTGACAGGTAATTTTGTAGCATATCAGGTGTATCATCAAAATGTTTGAAATGTTTTGACATGAGGGTTCTGGAACTTCCCTTATGAGGTTTCAGGAAGATTCCATTGTATGCAATACATTTGGGAAATTTGGCTGATGTTCTTTTCTCTCAATCAAAAATATCCTTGAAATCTTCAGAAATGTTTGGGCATTTAAGAAAAAGGCATGTTAAGAAAAGCTGAAGGTGTTGTGAAAAAATTAATTTTAAACAGTTCAATTAGATTTTGCACATCTTTTTATGAGTTTTGTACACGTAATTAGTAAGTATCCCTCAATATTAGAAACTTACTATAATAAAACTGAAAGAAATAACAAAGAAACATCATTATGGTTCAAAACATTTATAGTTTTCATGAGAGGAAAGTGTAAAGTGATTTCAAGACAGGGGCAGAGCAAAACTATGCACTTGCAGAACAATGACTGTACTGTACTGTACTGTACTGTACTGTACTAAGAAAGTTGGATTCATGTTACATCACTCAACTTTTATGACAACTATCTTGGCAGGAATATATTCTGTGTAACATGTTTACAATTAAGAGCTATCAATACTACAGATATCAAATAAAAGATTAACTGAGTAATTGCCCCGAATAGGGATCTAACCGACAAATTTCCAGAAAATGATATTATAGTAAAAATGTGGTTTATGAGACTCAAAGCAGGGCCCCATACACACTATTCACCTCAAAATCATTGGGAAAGAAAATATAATTTTATTTGAAAGTTGGGCTTCCAGTGAAGAGTGATCTAATCAGACTCTCTGGATGCAATCCTTCCATGAGGGTGGATGCTAGCTTGTTATTGGTATCGTTTTTAGTCGTTCAGCATCTACATACAGAAAATGTAAAAGAAGGATAAATACTGAGGAAAGTAAGGTTAATAGAAACAAGAAATGCTGGACATTCCTACAAAATAGGAATGGTCATTTAATACCAGGAAAATGTGCATCTGTAAATGTAGTGGAATAGTGATCTTACCATTTTCTGAATAAAATATACTATTTTGAGAAATTTCCAGATACAATGAATAAACAGGAAGGGGAAATTGCTATTATTGTAAAATGCACATCATTACTGTTTGGTACGTTAATGTTTATAGATGCCAGTGTAAACGAAGCAGTATTTCAGATGATATACAAATGAAGTTGTTTCAAGACTTCTACAAATCGGAAATGCGTAGCTTCATTCTAATGGAAAGAAAAAGAAAAGAAAGAAAAAAAAAAAAATTGTTCTGAATTAGTATTCTAAATCTTCCTAGTGAGTGGGCACAATTTTCTATCCTGTGATAGAGATTTGCTTGGCATGTGTAAATGTGTCCCACTTGAACATAGAGCAATTTATGAAAATATTTGTTGTTGTTTTTAATGATAAACTTATTTTAAACGATCTTTGGCCATACTCTGCTAAATGTTATATTCTATTGTGTTTTTGTTGTGTTCGTTTTACAAGTTGAACATTAATGTAAAAAGGATTCAGTGTTGGTTAGATCACTATTCTTTTTTGTGGTTAGATCTATTTTCCATAAATCTATGAATATTTTTGTTTAAAAAAATCAAGTACAATAAACATCACTTAAAATCTAACATTAAATCCTGTTTAGTGTAGACTCTTATATGCATACACTTTTTGCAGCTAGTTTTTACTTTATTTCACAGAAAACGTTTTTTTGGCACTTCTGGAAGAAAGGATTTTGCTGATTAGATCCCTCTTCAGGGCAACTACTCAATTTGTGATCAACTGAATGATACGTAAGGAATCTTCACTGGAATCACTCCATGAAAACTTGTTTTTGAAGATCAAGATGTGAATGTCCAACTGCCCACACAGCGCATGGATGATAACTTTCATAACTACATGATGTGACATTTCTAAAATATAAATTAGAATGAAATATTTAAAGATGTGGAACCCACCATTCCTCTTCTTTATGAGTAACAAAAAACTCATTAAGTTGTTGACGTTTAAATTCAAGTTTATATTCATTATACTTCTTAATAGCCTCATCATCAGTTATGTTGTCATCTTGAGTTTGTAAAAATGCTTTGAATGACATCATTGGAGGCTGAGTATCTACATTTTGCAATTCACGGCTACTGTAAAAAAAATTGTATTTTAAATACTATAAATTAGACACATCATCTCTGCATTTTGTTTCTTCAGATTTTATGCCTTAACAGATTTAATACTTTTTATTAACATGCAGGCAATTGAAGTATTTGTAACAATTTATTGAACCTCACTAGATTATTGTATGCATGGATGCTTCTGGTGGAACATGTGTTACATCTTTTCATGTACATGGCAAGTCAATGTAATTTTTTTTACTGATTAGTCCACACATCAATTGTGCTTCAAATACTCAGCCACTGTTGTGAGTGCATGCATTTATTATTTATTTTTTCTTTACTACAATTTAGTAACAATTTCAACATGTTTTCTTTTATTTCCTTTAAGGGAGGATCATTTAAATTTTGAAACGTAATTTTAAGATTGAATACAGTTGTACGTTTCAAACTTCTGACTTACCTCTGACTATTTCCACTATTCCCATAAGCATGTTGAGAGTTGTAATTGTCATGACCCCATGAACTGCCATAGTTCCCATAACCACTCCCACTTCCATCATGGCTGTAGCCTGATGCTCGTCTATCATCCCTTCAAAATGAAACAAATATTACACAATTGTACAGCATGAAAATTTGATCATGACATTTCATGTAAATCAATTTTCATTGTAATTAATTAATTAAGAATATAATGAGTCTTTAAATTCTAGCAATATTTTTAATTAGTAACATTATAGGGAACAAGCAGGGAACAGGATATTCTTCTGGACAAAAATTGTGCATTTTAGTAACAATTCTGTTTCTCAAAGCTTATCTTTGTAAATACGAAACAACTATTTTATAGATATTTGCTCTAAATGTTGGTCTTATTGCATCAATTATCAGTAGCACCTGTTTAGTTAAAATATGAAGGGCTTTTGTTTAGAAAGAAACTTGAGCTCTCCAGTCAATCAAATTATGAAATTTTTTGCTTTAAATGGAAGGTAGTTGGCCTGTTTTGTTTTTGCAGGCTGTTTTTGAAGTATAAATACAAAATTTGAATAATATCTTAAAATTAACATCTGCTGTCATTTGTTCATTATTTTCTTCTGCAAGTTGCAATTGCAAATGATATTACAGTAAACCCCCATTAACACAAAGTGCAAGGGACCAAAATAATCAAAGTTCATGTTATCCAAGCATTACAAATGTCCATTATTACCATAATGAACTTGCCGTGACCAAAGTTTTGTTCATGTTACAGTGAAATAAATGTTACGTGAGTTCATGGTAACGAGGATTTATTGTAGTTTCCTCACATGATGCAAGTTAGTCTGTGAGTGAGAGATTTTAGTAATGATTACAAAGGCCATGACTGCAAATTACAACATTAAATGGATATCTTATTAATGATGAGGTCACTACTTTTATAAATATTAGGTAGGCGAGCACATGTGAAGCTTTGCTGCAGAATTTTAGCCTACAATATGCCTAAACAGTTAACAATTTTCCAGTTAATTTGTCCTAGGTTTGTTTTACAGAAAACAATGTTTCTGATGCACTGCTTCAGAACAGTTGAAATTCACCAAACTCAATCCTTGGTTTTATTTAAACAAATGTATTGAAATCAAAAATATTTTCATTTATCCTGAAACATCTGTTAATTATGTTTGGGACAAGAGCATAAGCCTTTGGATGACAAAGAAAATATTTAAAATTCTTGGGTGTATAAAACAGTCATTGCCGTGGATTTTTCAGTTACTTTCAAATTTTTGTGGGTTACCATTTGTATTCTTTAAACAGACTTATTGCTCTCATATTACCAATACATTTTTATTTTTTAATTCTTATGTACTCATGAACCTACCATTCAGTTCTCACACGTTTCATAGGTGGTGATATGTCATGTGCCCGTGCTGGACTGTAACGTTCTCTACCTCCACCACCTCCCCGGTAATCCCTGTAATCTGTTCTGGGGCGATTTCTACTTCCCCAGGAATCTCTGGAAAGTAAGAGAGAATAATTGTTAAAATTATAATAATTGGAATTTTCTAAAGCTTCTAAATTCACAATTTTTCCAACCCAATCACATATAAACATTACATCAGATAACGGTCAATGCTATTATATACAGTAGAATTATATAACAAAAATCTGATTTTACTGTATCAATAATATTCAAAACAAATTAGTTGTGCTCCAACATCACATACTTTCTCGCATTCATCATACACATTGGAAATTTTTGAAAATTTAGAGACTTCAATAAAAATTGGATCTACCCTGTTTTTACGAGTGGATTTTGCACTATTTGAGAAAAAATAAAGTACAAAATTGGGGCAATTTTTGAGAAAATCTTGGTTTAAAAATTGTCTTTCTTCTTCTGCACATCAAGTAGTCACACGTGCCTGTTCTGTCCTAATAATATTCTTCCTTTTCATCATTATTATCATTGTTATCATTATTGTTGCCACCTTTTCTTAGGTCTTTTGACATCTCTTGCCAATGGGGAAAAATAAAAGAGGTCATCTTCGTCAACATATTACGTTATATAACATAACATGTTGACGAAGATGACCTCTTTTATTTCTTCTCACAAGAATATCAACACCACCACATCAGAATTCCCACATTCACTTGGCAATAGAGCATTGCCAAATGGGGAATTCTATTGGCGTCCATTCTTCATATGTGTTGTTTCCACAAATCTTTATTAGTTTCTACTTCATTTATGTAATTAATGCCCAGATCTTTTCAGATATCTTCATTTCTTATGCGATCATATCTGGTGCAGACTTTAACTTTCTTGAGGAATCTCATTTCAACCGCCTGGATTTTGCTTTTGTCTCTCTCTTTAATTATCTGATACTCTGCCAGGATTCTATTTATTATCCCACACACTGATTGAAATCTATTGATTTTATTTTCAATATCCCTATTGGTATCGTAACTTATTTCGCATCCAAGATAGTTAAAATGAGAAACTTGTTCAATGGGAGTATCATTGATAACTAGTATTTTTGAGCAGATGGAAGTGTTTTCCGTAGTGAACCATGACTTTAGTTTTCCTTTTGGAGATTCTAAGATTATTTTCTTGTTCTCCAAGTTTATGTAGCTTGTAGAGTGCTATTTATAGCTTTCTTCAGTTTCTTTTAGAATTACAATGTCATTTGCATATAACTGCACATATAAAAAATATTTCTACTTAGTTATATGCCAGGATTGAAGTCAAGTTCCCACTTCTGTATCAGATCATCTATGTATACATTAAATAATGTTAAGAGACAAACTACATCCCCATTTCAGGCCAGGGTTCACAATAATTTCTTCAGTTCTTTCTTTCTCCGTGTTTATAACAATTTTTGACCCTTGATACATACTTTTTAGAACTTCCACTAGGTGCTTGGGGTAACTGTCATTCTTAATTATGCTCCATAATTAATTTCTATCAACAGTGCTGAATGTCAAAGAAAACTAGACGAGTTTCAAGATTGACTTGTTTTGTTTTTTCTAAAATTCTTTTAATAATAAAAATATAATCACTGCATGACCAACGTTTTTGGAATCCAGCTTGTTCTTCTTGTAAATGGACTTGTGCTGTATTTTTTAGGCGAGTATAAATTATTTTTACATACAGTTTGTAAGCTGTATTCAAAAGGCAAATGTCACTGTAGTTCTCGTATTTGTTTCTCTGACCTTTTTCAAACAGAGATATGACATGACATACAAGATAAGAAACTGTCTTTTTTTTTTAAATTTATTTATTGTCGCATCAACAGCGATGGTCATTAGCGACAATTAAATAATACATTTGGTTGTAATTACAATAATAACAACTATGTTAACAGAAATTGACATGGTTTCTAAATTATTGACAATAGTTAATACCTATTATATATCTGAAAATATTTGATTTTTTTTTGCAAAAATTAAGAATTTTTTCTTGGTATTTAGGGGATTCCAAAATTAAGGCAAATGAGTCATCCTGCAGAATTTGTTGTTTAAGAGTGTTGTAATGAGGACAGTGGTTAATTACATGGTTTAAATTAAGAAGAGTGGAGTTGTCACAGTGGTTGCAGGTGGGAGGAGGGCTTTTGTTAAATAAGTGGATATGACTCAATTTGCAGTGTCCAGTTTGGATTCTAGATATTGCTACTTGTTTCTTTCTATTTAATTCAGCACTTATTTTTAAATTGAAGAAATTTCCTGTTTGTTTATGGAGTTCACTGGCTTTGAGCATGGACCACTTGCTGTTCCATCTGTCTTTCATTACGATTTCAACATGTTTCCAGATATCATTGAATGTACAGAAGGTTTTAATAATTCCGTTGCTGTTTTCTTCGGTCGCCGATTCAGTCCCAAGATTTGCAGTTTCACTTCCTCGGATTTCATTGTCTTCAGGAACGAATTTGATCACAACAGACTTTCCTGCTTTGACAATATGGTGGTGCAATTCATGTATGATGATTACCATTTCAAGGTTATGAATATTATTGTTGATGTTCTGGATGGCTGGAATAGAGCTACAGAAAATGATAAATATTTTATAGTTCAACTGTTTGATCAATTTGAAGGCTGTCATGAGAGAACAGATTTCTGCACTAGTAAGGCTGGCGTAGGGAAGTAGCTGTAGTTTAATTGTAGTATCTTGAGTAACAACGGAGGCATGTACTTCACTGCTGTTTTTACAACCACTGGTGAATATGTGGTAACTTTCATTATCGGAATTGTTGATATCAAATTGTATACCCGAGAGCGTCCAGGGTGGGATGTTGTAGTTCCTTTTCTTTTCAATGGGAGGTTGGTGTACTGTCTTTATTTCAAACTAAATTACATATTATCAAAAATTTGTTTATGACATTAAAAAGTCAAATTTTCAATAAGAGATATTAAACCATTACTGCCCATGAAAAATGTAAGATGATTTTTATTATTTTTTTTATAATTTGTACAACCAACCCAAACAGAACCAAGGAGAACACCAAAACACACACAAAAATATTGTAAATCATGAAAAAAGGGTTGTACTCACGCAAGTACAATGGGTATATCAATAATGAAAATCTCAAAAGAATGGCCTTTTAATGCATGGTGTTTTTTGGCATTTCTTCCGACTCTGTTACAACAGACAACATATGAATTGATTTATGTTTTTTTTTCTTCTTTCTTTATCTTTTCATGGTTATGCCAAATATTTTGATGTGTTTCTACTATACATGACAGGCAACTTCTTTTGACCTACTGATGTGCCCTTCCATGTTCTTCCTGAAAGAGCTGATCCAGAGAAGTGTAGTCTTTTATCCAAGTAAGTATTGTCTTTGCATTAGCCAATTCATGCAGACACCATGAATTATCCATGGATAAATCTACCAAGTATAATTTTATAAAAATTACTTACTGCATTTTTTCATCTTCAATTTATTACACTATGCATATTTATACACTGATCCATTTGGTCTACTTCACTCATTTCTTTATCGTATCTTTGAAACATGTATTTCTTAAACGGCACATTTTGTAATTTGATCTGGCATCAGCAAAAGTATTGTTCCAAAATGCAATTTGATTCCACTTGTTACGACATGCAATTCCACTTCATTTTGAGAAAGCGGTATTCCTTTTCAATGAGAGTTGATCCAACTAATTCAACAAACATCTACACAATTTTTTTAAGCTAACTTTGCAATCCGAGGACAAATTTTGGGAGTCATTTTTGAGAAAATTTTGAAATTATTCTCGAAGTAGTATGTAAGAAAATTAAAATTAGATAATTTATTGTCCCTAAAACTTAAAATTTGAATTTTGGAGGAAACATAGGACTTAAAAACCTCTTAAAATAATGCACGATTATATTTTCATTAATACTTTTTCTACAAGTAAAAATCTTTTATGAAAGAAAATTACATAAAAATTCACAAATTTCAAACTATAAATAAGTACTCTGTTATTCGTTATACCTTTCCATCCAATCTTCTCGCCTTCTATCATCACCACCACCTCTACGTCCTTCTCTTGGATACGATTCGGTGCGTTCACCTCTGAATTTGTCACGCCTTTTTCGGTCATACTCATCATCACTATCAGCCATATTTAAACAGGATAATCAGCTAAAAATAAAATACATACTTAAATTCATGAATACCAATAATAAAAATATAAAATACTCAATTTACTTATAATAAAATATGCACAAAGTATGAAATATTGAATTACTATATTTTCGTTTCTGGACAAATTCAAAATGGTTTATAATGGAAACAATTTCAAATCAGAAGTTCGTCAATGAATTTTAATGTGACACATTCTTTAACACAGGTAACTGAAATAAATTATTAATATTTCTAAATACCAATTTTTGTAGTCTTCCCGTATAACTAAAATAAAGAGTAATTATGAAACATTTTAAATTAAGAAACTACTGGTAAGATATTCACATGACGTATAAAAAGCAATTTTCTTTATACGTTGGATAAAACATTTCAAAACGACACCGGCTCCAGAAATAAAACACTCTCTGCGCTTTACCAAACATTTCCCCATCCGCAACAAACCATCAGTTTATTAAGCAGTAGTTCACATTCAGTACATTATATATTAAGTAAGATTAATGACAAATTCCTACAATATTATGTAAGAAGTAGTATGAATCAATATTTACATCCAATAACTGCTGCCGGAAAAGTGACTCTCCTAGTATAAGCGTGAAGATGGATTCAGGAAACACTCGCAAGAACAAATAACTGAACAGTTTTATGTAATAAAATAAAAACAATCGTATAATTTACGCTCAATTGTCAAAAACACAATTTATCCACTTATCAGGAAATTCCCGCGTCGCATGTCCAAGATACGGCAAAAACAAGCATCGATCCGAATAATGGCTAAAATCCACAGAAGAGCCAATTACCTGAAAATTATTCAAACTCTCTGAACGTGTAGCAAAAGCGACGCTAGCGCCCGCTAAAAAGACGAATCTTTGTTAGAATGCTTGCGCCTACCTGCAAAAAATGAATTAGTGATGCTGTAATAATACAAACGTTTTTCATATTATTTTTAATGGTATAGTATAGCAACTTATAAACACAAAAGTGTATAGGAGTCCAGAAGACAACGTGTTTACAAATAATGCAGCCAGCCGTCTTCCAAACGAAGCGCGGGAGATTTTAAACTTGTGCTTGGCACAAACTTTCTTGTATTAGGTAATTCTCTCGCAATCCGCATTCGTAATGGGGATTGAGAGAACATTCAAAGCAAATAACACGAGTGT
Organism: Teleogryllus occipitalis; assembly: GCA_011170035.1. Classification (NCBI taxonomy): domain Eukaryota; kingdom Metazoa; phylum Arthropoda; class Insecta; order Orthoptera; family Gryllidae; genus Teleogryllus; species Teleogryllus occipitalis. The sequence goes on along the minus strand of BLKR01014966.1, from coordinate 68,488 downwards.
TCGGTACGGCTCTTCTCCGAATTCCTCTTCGTGAATGGATAACTGTCAACAAAACAAAATAAAGAAAACGTATTCTTAAAAATGTTTCCAACAAAACGAATTTGGCTGAATCCAAACCCTGTGAAGTGTCCTAAACCTTACCCCATCATTGTCTCTTCCCAATTCTGGCCCCAGGGTAGTGACGCAGGAAGCGCGTACGCGGAGGTGCTACCTGGCGGTCTTCATGACAACTGACTGCGACAGGTCGTGACATGACATTGGAACCATTGGAATCCTGAGTGTTAGGGCATTTTTACCAAATGCTGTGCCAGTAAGAATTCTGATGTGTAAAATAGTGTTGGTAAACATCATTTGAAGTCTTGTTCCATTTCAAAGTTTTGGAGCATTGAAGTTTAGAAGCAATGTACCAATTTTCAAGTGTAATGTATGTGGTGGAAGACCTATTGGGTTAAGCGAGTTTAAAAATCCTGCTGGATAATGAACACGCTCGTCATTATTCAGAACTTGTTTTCGCTTGAAAGCGTTGTAGGATTTGATGATTACTTTCATCAACATTATATCTTCTATCCACTAATATATTTTGACCAATGGTAGTGGTAAGGGAACCGCTACCAACTGCGAGAAGTAATGATCCAAATTGCGCAGAAACTGAGTTGTCAGTTAACGTAGTCCACATGATTGTATTGAGAGTCGTTATTTTTACATTCTGCCATTGGGGATGTCTTTAAACTTGCTTTGATTACAACAGCTCAAGAGCCTTTAGAAATTGCAGGCAAGGTTTGCCGGAAGTCATAAGAAAATACAACAGTAACCCCTCCCATTAATTTGGAAGATGACAGTGAATAGTCAACATTCTGCCAATAGCTTCTAAGTGACGTCTGTTGTTCATGGTGCATTCATCCCAGAGAATCAACACTGAATCACGAAAAGTCTTTGTAATAGAACTGTTATTACTAATGTTGCATGTCGCTTCTTCTTGAAAAGTTATATTCAAAGGGAACTTGAATGTAAAGTGTGCTGTTCTGCAACCTTTTAATAATGTTGTTGCTGTTCCAGAAGAGGCGACATCGATAGCATATTTTCTCCCTGTTCTACATTTATCAATAAGTAAATTGATTACAAAAGTTTTATCGGTGCCTCCAGGTGCATCAGTGTAGAACAAAATACCTTTGTCATTTTTGAATTTTTGCTTCTCTCCTTGTAATATTATTTTCAATGGTGAGAGTGTGTTCTACAGAAAGTCGCTCTTGCCTCTTAGTAACCGATTCAGAATTTTTATAGATTGCCTATCTCTTAACAGTTGTAGTCTGTTTCGTTTAAGCATTGCTTCAAAGAATTCAGTGTTCACAAATTTCTGTAAAAGAAGAGTTTTTTTAAATATACGATATCTGTAAATTGTACATTGTACATTACTGTATATTCTGTACTGATATTTCTGTATTATTGTACGTTTTACTCTCTCAACCTAACTTAACTTTTAAACACTTTCAAACTCACAATGTTTTTATTCACTGTTTATTTATAGTAGGGACTAAGGACAACGCATGTACATTGACATTCTTTGCTTTCTTTCAAACGTTCCGCCAACGTTCAGAACCAACAAATCACCAACGTTCACATACGGACACACACACTCATACACACACACACACACACACACACACACACACACACACACCTTATTCAACGCCTCTGTAAAAATTGTAATAATTTTGGACATTGATGAAATCAGAAGATGGTAGATCTCGGTCGTCATCCTCTGGTGGCGCGCAGCTAAACTATTGACATTGATGCATTCATGAATTTGTGATGTAATGTTAGGCAAAGAATGTCCAGAAAACTAATTATTTTGAAAATATATTAAGGTTTATAGTTGTAAATCATAGCCTACAGTACTCCAGACCGTTAAAGGAAGCTTGCACAAAAGTTAAATCGATCGATGTTGGTTCAGATTACGTAACTATAGCCAATAATGCGAGAAAGTATGTGCAGTTGTAGCACCACTAGTTTCATCAAAGTTCTTGTAAGAATAGAGTGAAATACACTTGTAAAGGTGGCATAGGTCCGATTTTCACTGTTAACTTTGAATTTTCGAAAATTGCAAATGTGTGAAATTTTTTCAGCGTCTTCCTACAACAAAAGTAAAGTAAGATATTTTTCCTTCAAATGGAATTTGTTCTCCTTACTATACGCGCAAGTTTTCTTGATATTCCACAGCGGGTGGTGCGGGGCGAGGAGGACTCTGGCTACGTCACGGCTTAAAAGGGCGTACCAACTGTGGGAATGAACTTAACGCGCCAAAGGATGTCACGAGAAATGCTACGATTGTTTTGAAAGTGCGAGGGAATTGTTGCCAGCATTGTAAATTGGTACGTGCCGTTCCGAGTCGAACTTAACGGGCCGTGCTATTCAGCGCTGGGCAAGAACTAGGGAGCTCGTGTATCAAGAAAACTTGCGCGAGCAATAATTACTTCTTTCATTATGGACCAGTACACTTTTTAATATTTTAGTAGTTTTCGCGCAATATTGCGTGAAACATGTGCAATATTTTAAAAGAACAATTTTCTCAAAAAGGCTCCAGTTTTCTTTTTTATTTTGGTAGGGATAGTGTTAACCCGTTTTTGCCCGAGTTTTTTATTTTGAATATTTTGACCAAATATATGTTTTAAAATGTTGATGTAGCTTCAGTAATGATGGAAAAAAATATATTGTTCGAATACCTCACACCATTTCGGTAAAATGCCTTGTTCCCAAATGGGAACACCAGGAGCGAATGGGGTCGTATACAATTTTCTCGTTTGTGTTCACCAGGACACTAAAGATTTTCGAAATTGCCGCAAATGTCATTTGTTTTAGGTAAATGTTTCAGGAATATTTAAGTTTTTTCACAATTATTCGAAATATTTTATTTATAACATATAATATCAGAAACAAAAAAATAAAATCAAACCTGAAATACATTTTTTTTTTAGAAATAATTACACAATGAAGAACACAAGTGAAGCAAATGTTTTTGATGTGAAATGTTTTATTTGGTATGATATTCTTTGAAACAATGCCCATGTAAGTTTACTTTGCATTTTTCGCACGATTTTCTGGAATTTTTTTTGCAAATGGCACATCTGTTTTGTTTTGCTGCATCCACCAACCAGTGATCCTTCAAGTCAAATCTCACTGTTGATATGGTTCTTTTTAGTAGAGGTTTTGAAGTTTTAGGCCGACCGCCCGATGACGGAGGTACAGCATATTTCTGCAAGTAAGTTTGAGTTATGTGTCTTCTAAACGCCAAGCTGTCCAAAACTGGATTGTTTTTTCCTTTTCTGTAAAGTTGCCAAGCATTCTGCACAGACGTATCTATACAGAATACAAATATTGGCCACCACCATTTTTTTGATCGAATGGATACTCTGTAATTAGAAATATTCTCGTCCATTCGATCGACTCCGCCCATATATTTGTTATAGCAAGAAATAACATGAGGCTGAGGTACAATAATTTTTTTCTTTTCCTTTTGAGACCACCTACTTGCTTCAGTAATCGGAAATATAGTGTCACAGTTGCTTACCACATGGACTGGACGATTGTCATTCCACACTACTACAGCACATCCTGAATTTATTTCTGAACTGTAGTCAATTGCACCCCGTTTTTGTTTCTCAATACTTTTGTTTTGTGCCAAGGGGCATTTTCCTATTCTGTTAGACATTATTGTACCAGTATAACCAATGCCCATTTCTTTCAGTTTGGCAGCCAGCGGAAGAGACGAAAAAAATCTGTCTGCGTATATTTTGTATGGAGCTTTTGGTAGCTTGTCAATCAATTTGAGGACGACATGCTCACCCAAACTGACGTTCCGCGGCCTGTCCTTGTCTTTTCCTCCGTATGGGTAGAATTGCAGCAGATAACCTAAGGGCTCACAGATGCACCACATCTTGTAGCCAAACCTTATTGGCTTTCCCTTCAAGAACTGCTTTGCTCCATGCTTGCCATAGTACGGAACCATACTTTCATCAATTGATAATGTTTCTATCAAGTGCGCGTGGTTCAGAAACCTTTCATTCAAAAAAGTAATCAGAGGTGTTAATTTAGAGAATTTATCTCCTTTATCAAGATTAGAATTATCAGCGCAATGAGAATACTTTTTTAGAATTTCAAATCTATTTCTCCTCATAGCGTTACTAACATAGGTATTGTACGTCTCACTGTCTGTCTCCCATAACATTCTCCATCTTGGAACAGTCAAATAACCCGAAAGAATCAGAATTCCAATATAACATTTGAGCTCCTCACAACTGGTTTCAAAAGAGTGGTCACCTTTCTGTGATGCATAAAGGGAAAACATGTCACAAAGAAATTTCATAACAGTGTCATCAAAAAATAATTCAAAACATTGCACTGGATCTGACGGTATATCATTGAACTGTAATTCTGGAAAGGGTTCAAAAGTAGGATTTATATCTTCCTTCTTCCACTTTTGATTCATAATTTTCTTAGATTCTGCATTTCTATTGTCTGAATTTGAGGGAAAAACACTGTCTGCAATCGGTATTTCAATATCATTATCTTCTAGATCATCACTTCCAATGTACCTTGTACCACTCATTGTCTGGATTCGCGCTTCTGCATTAGCTTGCAACTGTCTACCTGAAAGATTATTAGCAGTTGTACCTTCTTCATCACCACTGTCCCCTTCAGTATCTGCTCCGTCATCTGGTGGAAATAAATACACATCTGCCTCTGAAAACTCTTCTTCGTCCAGTAAAGAAAGGACTTCTTCCGCCGTTAGCCTCCTATAAAAATTCGAATATTGTACCATAGTAAAAAAAATTCTCGCAGTACGGGACGGTACTACACAAAGAGCTCTATGATCCTGGTGTTCCCAAAAGGGAACAACGAAAATAAAATGCTAATAACTTTGTAATAAAACGTAAATAATTTTTCATACTTCTCAAATAGTATTATTCATATTTACCAAACATATTAAAAACATTATTGTTAAAATATAAAGTTATGCAAATCTTTTATACTTACGATCTCGAAATCATGTGTGCAGAAAAAAATACTGCGAACTATATGCACCAATACTTCTCGCTCAAATGAACATTCAGTTGCAACTAACAATCCAACGGATACCGATAAGTTTCAGCTACTGTTAGATAAAGGTCAGATAGGCCAACAATCACCCGGAAGCAAAATATTATAGAGAAAGCATTCGATTACAGTCTGTTCCCATTTGGGAACACCGGGAAAAAACGGGTTAAACGTACTGTTGAGGTATCAGCGTTCTGCCATAATGGGTTGGGTTAAATCCGAAATCCGCAAATCCTCCTTATATTCACGCCACAACACTTTCAAAATCTTCCGAATGAACTCCTAGACCTCATTAGACAAAAAAGATGAGCCCAAAGACGTTACTACAGAACTAGACAAAAAGAAGACTACCAACAGTTAAAACGTGTACTTCACGACAAACTCACGCAACACCACTCGAATACTTGGGACAAGACTGTACGGAACACGAACGAAATAGACCTGACCGACTAAGGAAAATTATTGAACCATGAAAACAGCCCCATAAACCATCTCACAATGCCACCAGATAACACCTTCGCATACGATCCCAAAGTCATTGCTGAAGCATTCGCCCAATTCCACTCCTCCAAATTCCCAGTAACCAACCCCCTCTCCCTTCATTCTCTTCCCTCAACTTCCTCAAAACCCCGCCACTTCGACCTACTCAGCAAGAACAGTGGACTTTCACTGACAACGAACTACGAGACGAAATTGGACTTCTTGAACCGACAAAAGTCTCAGGCCCCGATGGACTTCAGACAGCGGCACTAAAACACCCGACTCATAACGCTACTCACCACTTGACTGCCATCATCAACGCATGCATACGTTTATCCTACTACACCTCCATCTGGAAATATTCCACCGCCATCATAATCCAAAAACCAAATAAAGACAAGCTAGCAGCTTCAGGCCAATCAATCTTCTTTCCACTCCCAGAAAATTATTCGAACGACTCTTACTCAGATGAATGACACCATTACTGACTAACATATTACGAACAACACAGTTTGATTTCAGAGACAATTGGTCAGCGGTACTACAGACACCACGACTTGCCCTAGACGTTTCAACATCCCTACAATATCCACGCGATGTCCCTGCTCTATTTACAGATTTCAGCAATGCCTTGACTCCGTCAACCACGAGTTTCTCCTTTCCAAAATAACACCACACATCCCAGAATTCCTTCACTCCTTTTTGAGAAACTACCTTTCTCTAAACGAGGATCTGAGTTGGACAGAACACGTAAATTATGTAGTGAAAAAGGCGTGGAAGGCATTACACTTTGTAATTAGAATACTTAGAAAAGGAAGTGGAAAATCAAGGGAATTAGGGTACACGTCTCTAGTACGTCCGATATTAGAATTTGGCTCCATATGTTGGGACCCTTATCGTTTAGGGCAAATAAAATCTCTCGAGAAAGTACAAAAATATGCTGCAAAATTTGTTAGGAGAGGACGTTCAAATTCTGAATTTATATCGTGGGAACCTTTGGAAAAACGCAGAGAGAAATCGCGTCTTTGTGCATTATTCAAATCAATAAGAGGGGATCGTCCGTGGGGTGAAGTACGGGAAAGACTATCTAAACCAACTTACGTCGCGCGGAAGGATCATGGTTTCAAAATTCGGCAAAGAAAACAGAGAACAGATGTAGGTAAATTCTCATTTGTAAACAGAACGATACAAAATTGGAACAAATTACCTGCTGTAGTGCTGGAGACTTTCCCTCAGAATGTCAAAAATTTTAAAATTAGACTAAGTAAATATGGTTAATAGATTAACTTTGTAAAATTGTATTTGGTAACATGTTAATATTTTAATGTTGTTTGATGTTTTTTTTTGTTTTTTTTTTGTGTATTTTTAGAAATTTCTTAGAAAACGCTACCACCGGAAATATTCTATGTATTCCTAAGTAGCAAAATAAATATTCTATTATATTCTATTCTATTCTATTCTACCTTCCTTCCGCGTAAGACATCTCTCATGCTATTCGTCTTCCTATCCCGTTCAAGCCGACGTCCCTCAGGGTGCTGTGCTGTCTCCTCCCCTATTCAATATATTCATCAATGAAATGTCAGTCCTTTCCGATGAAAATGACTATCTTTACGTAGACGACCTGGCTTATACTGTGACCAACCACACGACTATATTGGCAGTACGGAAATTACGACTAGCCGATGACCTACTCACAAACTGAGCCAGAGAAAATCGATTGACGGCAAAACGTATGTCTGTCTGTTCGTCTGTGGTCAACGCAAGCGCCTAAACCCTTCAGTCGTTATTCTCCAAAATTTATATTCCCTGATCGATCTGAAAGAACTCGAGGCTTTGGAAGTTTCAAATGGATATTTTCATTTTTGAGGGTACTTTACACGAACTTTTGAAATTTCCAATTGCACATGCGAATTTTGTGGGGGGGGGGTGAAAATTTAGAGTTTATATAATATTTTAGATCAACAAACTCGAAAATGAAAGATTACGTTTTTTAGGAATTTATGTTTACAAAAACTAGTTTTAAATTCGGGAGTAAAAACATTGATAAAAAATGCAAATCATATGATGCTCAATGTAAAAAACTATTTAATATTAGGAAAAACATATTTATTATATTAGAATGGATTTTAATTGATTGATTTTTCGTGTTTCCGGGCGCGTCAACTACTTTGGTCATTAGTTCCGTTAGTGTAGTGCATGATTTTTTCTCGGGAGATGGCGCTGATCTTCCCCCGTTGGATGGCGAGATCCGGCGCCGACCTACCGTCGGCTAGTGGGGCCTCCCCCTAACCAGGACTCTCCCACCAGCGGGGCACCGCCCCAGTCGGGACAAGCTCTAACTTCCCGACCGGTCATCCGGAATATGTGCTAGTGTAGTGCATGTTAGTGTAAGTGTGTGTGTAAGGGGAGAGGATAGGACAAGGAAGAGGAAGGACAGATCGCGCGCGGTCCGTGGCCCGTTTGGTAGGGTACTGCTCCGGCATTCCGGCATTCGCCTGGTGTTGATCGGAGAAACCAGGGAAAACTACCGATCAGAGCAGCCGGCCGCCAGAATTCTCCTCCAGACAGCAGCTGAATTCGACCTAACTGAACAGCTAGGGTCGAAAATCCTGCCGCCGTCAGGACTCGAACCTAGGACCTCACGGTTAGAGGCGTTGCAGAGACATCAGTTGATGCACTGAGCTACCGCTACCGGTGAATGGATTTTACGTAAGATTTCATTTTTTCTGGAGTTCGTCCAAAAAGCTAAGAAATTGTATTAATTTTGAGAAAAAAAGCAAGGTCAAAGGTCAAACATATGCACTAAATGTTATGCTTCTAGCTTTTTCACATCACATGGAACAAATGACAAAAGTAGAAGGGTTCGTGTTTTTCGGCAATTTCGCATAGATTTTTTTTAAAAAAAATATTCTAAAATTCAGGTCTTTAAAAAAGGTCATGTGCAATTTTTCTAAGAAAAAAACGAGAAATTTTGCGTAATTTGTGCTTGAAATTTTTGTAATTTATTTAAAAATATTTTCTCAAGTACCAATTTTTTGCTTCAATATTTTTCTCAGAAAAGCGTGTAAAATAATGGCACAGGTTTCATTTTAAACTCTTCCAAAAACTGCAAAAACTTAACATTTGAAAACTACGAAATGGAATAAAGAGATTTTTGTCTTAAGTCTGTTCTAAAAAATCAGCTCATTAAAAATGGTCATGAATTTTTTTTTTTTGTTGAAAAAGCTACTAGTTTCCGCTTGATTAGTAATGTCTAGCTGAAATTAATGAAAAATATACCAACTATGGACCAGGAAAAAAAACTCCCAAACATAAATTCGATGGGTCACGAAGAAAAATCCCAATATTAATTCGATTTTTACTATATTCTACAATTTGTATTCTCAATGTATTGATTTATTTTCTTTTAAATTATCTGCAAACCTTAATTGAAATTAGCCAATTAGGTTTTCTTTCTTCAAAATGCACTTTAAATGTAATATGAAAGAAAAATTGAGTACCATAATTTAGTACGAACTTTTAATATGATAATTTGATATTATCATTGTACGCGGCGTTGCCATATTATGCAGCAGTGGATATTTAATAAGTTATTTCGAGAATTTCGTTGTTGGCGATATGGATGGGAGAAAGATAAGATAAGGAGCCTTTATTTACTTTTTAAGTTAATGTTACAATGTCTCTACGTTCAATAAAATGTTATATTCAACTTAATTAAAGTCTGAAAGAATGTACTATATTGACAAGTATAAGGTAATGATATCGTAGTTTCCAATGCATTCATAATGCGATATATTTGATGACTTTTAGTACTTGATTAATAAGAGAAATTATCCTTACATGTCTGTATGATATACTGCAAAAAATGGGAGCAGTGACAAATACTACGAGAAAGTAAGTGCTGTTGTTGCACAACTAATTCTAATAAATGAGTGCAAAATTATAATAGAATCTTTTTCCAATTTAAGGAAAAGTGGTTATTTTTAATCATAAAAGGATACTTCCTTTTCCCATTCAAGTAATACAGGCAATTATTGAAGCTTTTCTAAACTACATTTACAATAGAAAATGTCACGTTATGTCGCAGCCATGACAGTCTTCATGGTCACTGCTTTTCATGAATTCAATAATTTACTCTGACAGTAGAAAACGATTTGAGACGAAAAAAAATACAATCGTACATATAGTGACGTAAGCCTTCTGAATTATCTTTGCATACTAACAATATTGTAATGTTGTTTGCACCAAAGATTGCCCCGCAGTCAGGGCCGGATTTTCCCAAAGGCTAACTAGGCTTTTGCCTAGGGTCTCAAGATCAAGGGCATACATTCACATTGTTAGCAAAATTAAAATTACACTATTCTAAAAACAGTGAACACTAAAGCACTGAACCGAAAATAATGAGAAATTCTACGCATATGACTATTAAACATAAAATGTATTGGTTAAGATAAACGCGTTCGGATCATTGGGTCTGTTCATTTGTATATACTAGATTGCACCAAAGTTTAGTTCATACGTTCACTGATTGCTATAACTGGGCTACAAATATTGACATGACTTATGCCACTAAGTTTGTTCTTGCATAAACAAAGTGAAGACGGTGTAGATTGGAACAGATAAACGATCAGACCTATTGATATCCCGACGTTCGGTTATATTCGTGTTACTTTGATAATACAAAACACCTATTAGTGTTATTAGAAAATATTCTTGTTTTAGGATTGCGTACACGATAATTTGATTCTCGCCTTTTGAGTTCAGTAGGTTCAATACTTTAGTGAAGTATTTTAGAAAATTACAATGATATCACCGATGGACTCAAGTATTTACATTCAGATACTAATACAAAGGGTGATACTAGATCGAGGGCCAACAATCGTTTAGCGAAGATGGAAGAATTTGAATTCGTATTTACGCTCTATTTCTAGAATCGAATACTGAGACATTTTTAAAAGTAAATAAAATTCGTCAAATCCCTAAAATTTTACTTAGTAGTTGTGCGGATTGGTACAGGTCACTTTTGGATATTTAATGTGGAATTATGGAATTTTTTTGCTCTTGAGCAACAAGCAAAAAAACACGTTGCAAAATACTGAATATGGAACTGCCAGAAGCATAATAAGAAGTAAAAGGCAAGGGAATTACGAACATTTATTTGACCCTGATGCCTTAGCCGAACTCTCTTCAAAAGATAAATTTAGGATTAAATAATTTATTCCTATATTAGACGCACTAGAAAAAAATTAGGAAGAAGAGCTTCTGTTTATGACGATATAGGGAAAGTATTTTCCTTTCTTGCCAATCTTACATTATCAAAGGTAGAATTTCAAAGAGGTGTTGAGCTGTTAATGCAAGAATACCCAGAAAATGTCAACCAAAATCTTACTCAAGAACTTCTTAATTTCCACACATGTGACACAAAAGCATAAGCCGTCAAAAATTCCACATTGTCCCATACAGACTTGTATCAAAGAATATTCAAAGAAAATATTCAAGTGGCCTCCCCTAATGTGGAATCAATCTTACGGCTGTTTCTCACTTTAATAGTCACTAATTGTACTGGAGAAAGGTCATTTTCAAGACTTCAAATATCACAAATCAATTAAGAAGCACAATGACCCAGACGAGGTTGACTTCAGTGAGTATTTTGTACATCGAAAGTGAGACCCTCAGCTAAATAGATTTCAATGAACTTATAGAAGAATTGTGTGTGAAAAAGTTAAGAAAGAATTTTTTCTAATCTACTATTTCGTTTTAAATCTATACTTGGATTGAATAAGTTCTTAAATAAAATACCTATTAACATAAAATTTAATATGATATACAATTTGATATTTTCTTTTTTGTGATCTGTATTTTGTTTGAATCAAGTTCAATTTTTGGTTTAGTTTGACTTAAAATTCATACTTAAACTTTAAATGCGAATTATAATGAAATAAATTTATCTGAATTAAATTTGGTTTGATCTTCAATGTATTGAATTTATTTAATTTGATACAAAATATGATATTTTTATTGCGTATTTTATGTTCGTAGTCAAAAGTTTTCATTATTTGAATTTTGTTTCTTTGTAAATGTTGTGTGTTATGTTTGATTAGTTATTGTTTTCACTGCTATATACGGTGCTGAGAATAAACGTCCAAATAAGTGTTCTCGCCTTTTTTGTTTATTATCCGTGCCACATTTTTTATAAAGGTTAGTTCTTAAATTAAAACACGTTTCATTTAACATATTGTTATAAATCACAGTAATGATATATTTTATTATATTTCATGGAGTTTACAAACTTAAAAATTGGAGGTGAAAGGGCCTCATAAGTGGAAGAGCCTAGTGCCTCTTTTTACCTAAATCCGTCCCTGCCCGCAGCGGTCACTGATCGCTGTAAATGTGACTGCTAACTCTTCTAAGTTGAAGATGTTAGCAAATCTTGAGGAATGAGACTGATAATATTATTTTTTGAATACCAGCATTATAAACAACCCTTTTCCATGAACAAAATCGTTCATAATATGGCACGAATCATTACATCATCGCTATTTCTGCACGAAATATGAGTCATCACTGACACATATTTCACATGAGTCACAGCCCCCATTTATCATCAGTTATCGAGTATAAAGAAGGCAGTGGTACCATGTAAATATATTCAGTGTTTGCAGTAAAATCAAATATATTGTGAAAAAACCTGCACTTTTAAAATCTATTTTATTAACTTATTACTCCTTTAAAGTTATATGTTGCTTTTATTCGGTAATATTTAACAATAGGGTCATTCCATGCAAAAAGAGGATTATATGACACGACTCCTTCAAACTTGAAAATAGTTTGGGATATTGTTGTCCATGATGGCTACAACGTCGACATACAATATTAAAATTTTCTAACTGATAGTTCGGCAACAAGACACTTAAAATCTAAGACTTATTGTGAACACCCCTATATTCTTTAATTTTTTGCCCTTATAAAAACGTTTCTACAAATTCTAAAAACTGGTGAGTATATAAAAGATACGTAGTACAATTATTCATTAAAATGAATTACATATCGTGTTATTCTTGGCATATAACAATAAAAAACTGCTTTAAATCTCAATTACTCGCAAGAAAACCTTTTTAAATTTATGAAAATCTGCTGTAGTGTAGCATTCAGGATGTTTCTTCAAATTATTTCTTTAAATTTTATTCTCATATGAAATAAGGGACGGAAATAAATATGGTGGTAGTTCCATTTTCAATTATTGATGTTTTTTTCGAAAATGCCAAAAAGTGAACATTTGAAAACTACAAAATTGAAGATAGAAATTTTTGCTTTAGCAAAGTCGGCTAATTTCGACCTAGCTGTAAAACTAGAATAGAATATCCGCCATCGTTGAGACTCGAACCCTAGAACGCTAGGTCAGAGTCGCTGCATAGACAGAGGAAATGCAGCTCTGATCTAAACTCAATCGGTTCCAGTCTTGAAAGTGAGCTAAAGCTCCTCTTATATTTGCAGCTTCATCGTATTTCTACCCGGAAGGCTTCTGACAGATCAGGCTAGTTAATACATAATTTACGTTGAAGGGAAAATATGAAACGGGAATAAAACTAGTTGAAAATATGGGGAAGGGATATATCCCTCCCGTCGCCAGGCAGCAAAGCCTGTATTATCAGTTCTTGTTTCAAGTTACTATATTAAATTAAAAGGATCGAACACCTTTCTTCCTTCTTAATCAACTTATAATAATAACTTGAAATAAATAAATCATGAAATCACTTTCAATCAGCAAATCATAAGTTCTTGAGCTAGGACCCTTAACAGCCCTTTCAGTTCTGGGACCGCAATGCCGTGATCATTGTTTACTTTTCTGAGGGAACGTGGAAAATGAGCATAAAATTCAAGACTAAACGTTGTATACCGAAAGGACACGATCTTAGAAAATCGTTTATTCACAATGAGTACGAACTAGATTCGTAGAGTTTACGACATATCACCTACATTTTATCTATGAGAGAAATACCAGCTGCAAATCGTTTATTTAAACTAGTGCTGAAATTCATAGTTAACGAGCCAAGAGCTACAGTTTATTCAGGAGTAAAGTACGAAATACAAATTGTTTATTAAAAATAGTAGTGCTACAACAGCCCGAGCTCTCTCACATTATTAGTAACGATTACGTAATATTATTATATAACTTGAACCCGAAACATATTTTTTCAACTCGCGACATATTTACCCTCACCGGGATTCTGAGGTAATTAGGTTTAGTAAGCTATTAGCAAACCAACTGCAGCAAATTTCTCAGGCCGCATAAAGACTTTTCCGACGCTTTAAAAAGAGAGTTGGACAGGTGCAACTCATGTTTTAAAAAAAAATACCTTATTTAAATATGCAATTATGAAGACTAGATTTCATTAAGAAAAAACCTTCCTCTGATATATTTATTGTCCACTCTTCCTCTTCAAATTCTTACACCCATTTCTCTTAGACTCTCCTCAACTTCATCCAGCTATCGCACTCGTGGTCTTCTCACACTTTATCTTCCACCTGGTATTCCTTTAAGTAGCCGTTTTCTTCAGTATCCTTTGTCTCAATATGGCCTAACCATCTTAATCTCATTTTTGCATCTTTACAATATTTGAAACATTACAAAACTGTTCTATTTCCTTATTATTTCTAATTTTACACTCAACATACTACTTTTTAGGGCCTAAAATTCTTCTTAATATATTCCTTTCCCATATTCTCAACATAATTCTGTCATTTGGAGTTAAGGTCTGTGTTTCTGATTTGTATATGACGCCTTATAATTGGTCTCATAGACATTCTTTTTATTTTTCCTTGAGATAGATTTACTCTTCAAGATTGGTAGCACTTAATAACAGCATTTTTATCCCTTTGCTATCCTTACCTTAATTTCTATTCTTATATTATTTTCATAAATAACTATTTTAGTCAACATATCCTCAAACCATAAGTAAAAATATACAAAAGTCCCCAAGTTTCTACCTTGCTCCAGTTGCAATACAAACGATACGATACAAACGCTCCTTTACGATACAAACTCGAGGACGAAGGAAATTATGTTGAAGATGACATTTTACTTGCACAACAATTTTCAGTAAATTATGAAATTTTAAAATATAATTTTGGGTGACTGTAGGAGGGATCGCCTCCGACTAGGCCTCAATGTTTCGGGTAGTTACGCACATTTTTGGCTATTTTCGTCCGATTTTGTATTTTTTACACATTTTTAGAGACTTCTGTGGAATGATCGAGTCAGAATTGGTCACCTTTCAAGGGTAGATTCGAAAGTTTCTCCTTGGTTTCCCCCCAAATTTGTCAGCTACACTGGAGGTACACACTGTACAATATCCAATTTCCAATAGTTTTTGAACAATAGACTGCGGGGCCCCTTTCAACATTTTCGGAGGAACATGTCCCTTGACCTGTTCACACGCCTATGATAAATACAATCACGAAACGCTCTGCAGGAATCTAATTATAGAATTTATATTATTATTGTAATCTAATTATAGAATTTATATAGGAGTAAATTATTGTAATCTATCGAAAAAGAGCGTGTGGGCAGGTGTACAATACAGGTATATTTGGATGACAATTCTCATCTCCTGCTTTAGGGTGCGTTGTGTTACACTGCTGTAAGGTTATCTGCATAATTTTTCGTGAAATTAAGTTCTACTACTAATTACTTCATTTTTTAAATATTGACTCTCGAAAAGGTATCATGTCAATATTTTTAGTTGTAAAACCAAGTATTTCCTCATTTCAAGGTACAATAGTTTTCTTTTTAAGAAATTAATTGCCTAGATTTTTTTAAATTAGTTTTTTTTGCTTCTTGACATTATTGTTTGATGATTTTCTTATATGCCGTAGGGTACATAAGGCACAATACATAAGGCATAATAAATACAATTGTAATTAACTTTAATGAAGTAAGAATAATAAAATAACTTTCTGACGTATTGAAAATGAAACATTATTAAAACAAGAAGAATAGTCCAGAAAATAATGTCACTTTCTTTGTGATTGACATTACGAAGAACGAATGTTGTTAACTTTTCTGTTAACCCAACCTGTCGTATCAAAGGTGGTTCATTGCTTTATGACACAAAGTGAGAGTGGTTTTATTGCTTTTCTAACGCAAATGCGATTTCAATTTCAGACGACTTCTTCATGGTTTACGTTCGCATACGGAGGGAAGCGATGCGGGTTATAACACACATCAACGACTCGGAAGGGATTTGTGAAAGCCCAGAAAAGGCCATCCGAAAGGAGTAATAAAAGAAAAAAACAATAAAAAACGGTTGTGAATTAGAGGGGTTTGGACATAAAAGTCTGGAAGTAATGAGAAAGTGATAAAAAGACAGAAACGTTTCAGAAACGTCAACTGTGGCCCGCACAAAAGGGCCGAGGATTTCGTTTCGAAGTGATATATGGGGACGCCGACCCAAAGAATGCGGACGAGGAACCGGATAGTTGAACCCGCGACGCGTGGGGAGTCCCTGCCGGCCCTCGCTTCCGAAACGAGCCGGGGAGTCGTTGTGCGATTTGAATGAGTCGTAAAAGCCGACCGGCTCGTTCCGCGGGCCCCGGGCTTTTATAGCGTTTGCTTATCCTGGCTTTTGCGCCGACCCCGAGGAGATGCGCCCGCCACGCCCCTCCGCTTCCGCTCGCCAGGTGGAGGCAGCCGATCGACTGCTCGAGCGGGGGCTACCTTTGTCGCAAGCGGCCCGGAGCGGCGCTTCTTCCGACCTTCGTTTATGGGCTGAGTGGGCAGCGACTGCGAGCGCCAAATTTTAAGCGAGCGGAACGAGCGTTCGAATCGACGTGAAGAAAGCCTTCCTTCTAAGGCGCTCCAGAGCGGTTTCAGACGTGGTATGAGAATCTGCAGTATTGTGGGTAACTTTAAACTCGTACTCAACAGCTCATTACAAAAAATTCACATACAATACATGTACATTATTTTACAACACTTTGCCAGATGACATTAAACGATTAAATTCAATAGAAAAGTTTAAATCCCAAGTGAAATCGTTTCTGCTGCATAACTGTTTCTATATAATTAGAGACTATACTGAGCATCACAAGAAAAGTAACATTAATTTTAACAATGATACATAATGCATTATTTACCATTTGGATTGTATAAATGTGTATAAACAACCTGTAACAACTATTGTACTACAGCCTCCGGGTCAATGACCCCCATCTCGATCAGGTTTTTCGTCCAGTTTCCCTGATCCATTGAGCAAATGCTGAGATAGCCCCTTGTTTTGCTTCTGGACATAAATGTAACTTCATTTTCTGTGCACGTCTTCTAGATTTCAGTGGGAAATACAATTATTCAAATTATCGTTTCCATGTTGTCGCGGTAGGAAGTATTATTCCGAAGGACAACATGGATAAGAGCCAAAATTTATTGCTTATTTATCCTTGAAAATAAATTTTATTACATGGGAGTTTTTTTTCTCAAAATTTAAGTAGTATTTGACTTAGTGTAGGGATCACAGAATTTTGAAAATGTGCACACAATTCACTTTTCCCCATAGCACGTCATACGCAGTTTTAACTGTTTTTGACGTAAAATGAATAAAAAAATTAAATACTGTGAAGTAACCCGTCAAAAATGACATGAAAAAAGATTACGAGAGTTATTACAAAAGCAAAATACTTACAAACTCCAGTGCAAGTGTTTCTTGTTATAAAATTTCCTTTGTTATACATTTTCCCCATCAAATTGTTCTGAAAGATTCATTAACAAATACTTTTTTTTTAATCTGGAGAGGGTTTCGTGAAACTGGCCGTGGACAAAGTAGTTCCTTTAAAAACACACACACTTGACGAAAAATTGGCCCGTGAAACAACGAAACCATTAATCGAACTAAATTTAGACCTGGTTTTGTAGTTTGTGAATTTCCCAGTCCCCATACTAATTTCCATCACCTGTTCCCTAATCCCAAACTCACTCCAAATACCAAATTGCGCGCCACTAGAACTACCAAATTGAACCGCCAGATGCCGCTCCAATAGCATCTGCGGGTAGCTGGTTTTTAATTTTTTATTGGTTATGGAGACGTCCTATTCGAAAAATATTTTGATTATCCTTAAACCATAAGCACATGCAACCATATGAAAATAAAGGTTTCTATTTTGCTTCAGGTGCTCAAATTTTACGATATAACCACGGGGATTCAGGAAATAGTATTACGGGTGTCTCAGAATAAATACCAGAACCTTATAGGAGGTGTTGGAGCTGAATATGATCACCTTTTGCCAATGAATATGTGGTGGGAAATTTGATATAACAAAGTTACACGTGTATCATCGCATCTGATTGGTAGGCAACTCATCAGGCACTGGCATTTGATTGACATACGTGAATCTGCCGAACACCAGGGGCACCAATCAGGGACAAATGTCGTTTTGGAACTTCGTTATATCAGGTTTCTCATCATGATTACTAGTAAAAAATGACTCCGACTCCCTACAAACACTAGAAGTTTGTAACATTGATTTTGAGACACGTATATATCATGGAGGATGAACCATATGAGGACAGGAAATGAGTCCATCACTCGGCTTTAAAGATGGGAGTGAGGATAGGATGGAAAAACAAGAATCGTGCGTGTCCCCTGTCCCTTTCTAAGTTGCTGCTTAGGCATTGGCTGGATCGATTGTTGGAAACCATGGGAAGGATTGATCACAAGACTCGACCTCTATAAATCTCAGGGGTATCATCCGATAATCTCTCCTAATTGGTGTCGTTAATGCATCGTTGTGACCGGTCCCTAGAATCTCCTGAACTAGAAGCACTAGAGGCTACATACGCTAACACACCTGATAATTTTAACCAATATATTGCAATTGCACCAAACCTGAAGCGCTAAAACATGCTTTTCACCGCCTCTTTGCGTTGTGTGAATCGAGAAATCGAAGGTCGGAGTCTCCCCGGCCGCTTGGAATTGCGCGGGCGAAGCGATGCAACTTGAACATAAACTTATTCGTATGATTTTACGCTGAGAAATTAAAGCTGGCATGAAGTGCTCGAAGTATAGGATTAAAAATGATGAAACATAGGCTGTCTGTTAATAAGGTTTTTCTTAATAAAAGTTCCAATATTCCTTTTTATAGACAATAACAAACTTATTTATTAAAACAAAATGATTAGTCCATTACAATGGTATCTTGAAACAAGAAACAGCGTGGCAACGTTTCAGAGGTCAAGTTGTGCCTCCATCATCAGGCCTTAAAACATTATGTCAAATTAAGATAAAACAAGTGTGTTTGATAATATATGGAATTCACAATAAATTTACAATGTTGAGATGAATACATACTATACAAAGAATTGGTTGAAATATCGTGAAATACCATTGTAATGGAATAATCATTTTGTTTTAATAAATGGGATTGTGACTGTCTATAAAAAGGAATATTGGAACTTTTATTTAAAAAAATATAGGATTAAAACTTAAAATATTCTTAGGTAATGGAATTATGGTAAAAAATCGGTATTTTAACTTCCCTTCACGTGTGGAAAAGGATGAAATTTTTTGCACGGGTTCAGATAGTATTGCTGTCATTTCTTCGTTGAAAAAAAATTTAAATATTTCAGTTAACCTATGTGATACGAGGCAAGGAATTTCACATTTCAAAGATTTTCAACTATGTGTCAGGGTCCCTTGCACACACAACTCGGGACTATATTGCTTTTCCTTCAATAACAATCAATACTACACTTTGAGGCTTGACTAAAGACAGGATTCCCAAAAAAATTCATGTTATGTTATCTTCTGTAGCTCTTGAACTTTGTGAATATGTGTCTCATAGAGTGTTCATTTTAAAATATGTATACTTTTCCGTGCTCATTTGCCTGATTGTTTCGATGATTTTTTGAGAAATTCATGTGTAATGCGCTTTTACTCGATTTGACAAATGTTTTGAGAAATGCTACGACTGTTTTGAAAGGACGAAGTGGGTGTTGTACGTGCCGTTCCGAGTCCAACCTAAGTACCTCAACGGGCCGTGCTATTGAGCGCTGGACAATGACTAGGGAGCTCGTGAATCAACAAAAATTGCGCGAGCAATAACCAAGTACTTGGCTATCCGGTAGATGTGAGGAATACATGTGAGAAATACATAATCTTGTTCTTCCCTAATTCCGTTTCTTAACCCATGTATTCACTTCTTCGGTAATATTTTATTCACACAAATAATGTGCCAAGTTGATTGACATACCCTACACTGACAAATTACCAGGGTTGGGCAAAATATTTTAAATTTAGTAATTAAATACTTCCCCACAATACTTCGTAAATAAGTATTTAAATACATACCCAAAATACATTAGGTTTTGAATTACTAAATACATACATATTTAAAATCAAATACATATTTAAACTTCAAATACTCAAAGTAAATACATAATTTTGCATTATAACTTTTTTATTGTGACAATGTATTCGAATTGTGAATTACAATAAATTACTAATTGACAGTCATACATTTCAGAACAATAACTAAAATCTTTCAAATATAAAACCCTTTCACTTATACTTTCCCCCAAAACCACTTTCAAATATAAAATGATATCAAAAATATATTTAACTCAAATAAACGGAATTCCCTTTTAAAACGACATGTTTTTGAAACAAATCATCAGACAATAACCCCTTAGTTGGGGAATGTATAAAACCCGCAAAGGAAAATCGTTGTTCAACTGGTGCTGATAAACATAAATTAGTATTATAGGAATAATTAATAAGGAATTTTTAATGTCGGATAATTGTCCAGCATTTTTAATGATTTGGATTTATCATTTAAAAGTGAAGAGAATTCAAGTTGAACAGCTGGAAGGAGCTTTTATTTTTGTTTCAATGAGGTCCATGCAATCAAAATGAAACTATCCTCGTTATCTTCTTCGTCTGTATTTAAAGTATTGATTTTTTTCAATACAGTTATTTTATGTATTTAAATACATATATAAACTATAAGTTCAAAAAACTGAAAATACAGTTTTCCAAATACAAAATGTATTTAAAATACGTATTTTAAAGTATGACAAGACCCACTTTCATTGAATATAGGATTAAAAAAACCCAAACCCCAAACATATTAGTGTTTTAGGATTAATAAACCTAAATATCCGTATGGTTTAATTTCAGAATACCTCTTCAATATTGAAATTTAATGATACATTTACGCTTGAAAGGTGTTTCACAGTTCATGGGTGTGGTTAAAGTCAAGTAATCCAAACTTTTGATGAAGTAAGTGAAAAAATACAATGAAATTAACTATACTTACATAATTGATCCCTATGAATACCGATTTATGTCATTTGTCCCACTTACTGGAACTGATGCAATTCTTTTATTTTTTTTTATCTTATTTCATTTTTAATGACATTCCTTCTTCTCCGGTAGTAATTCTCCTTGACCTAACCAATGAATTCCCTATGCATTTTACAGCCTTTCACTGATACTTTGCCTATCTGTACTACTAACTACCTATCTGATACCAAGCCATTACTACGAGTCCAATGAATTACAGCTGACGATGATTTCGGGTAATTGAAAACTGTGAGGCTAACAGTAGCACTAATTAAACTTTTATCAAATTAGTTGACAAACAAGAAAAGACGATGCGATGCATCATGGAAATAGAGCGCACTCTTCAGTCGGGATAAAATTCATATAAAATGGCCGAATGATCGATTGCCATGCGATGTAAGTCGCCTGCTCAATTCAGCGACATAATGGGGCCTGGCGGGTCCTGCTAGCACTTCGAGTTAGATTTCGAGTTGGCGCATGCGCAGGCACTCAAAAATGCAGACGATTGCTGCTCGCTAAGGCGGGCGCATTGATCCATGTTTTATTAATACCGATGTTTTAATTTTGAACATCGATAATTGGTGACATCGATGTCCCATCTTAAACTGGCACCACCAACGGCCGCCTCTGCAAAAAATGTTGACTCAGATACATTTATTTGAACTGCAATTGGGTATGACCCGGTGGCAGTTAAATAACAATAATAATAATAATAACAATAATAACAATAACAATAATAACAATGATAATAACAGTAATAATAACAATAATAATAACAGTAATAATAAAGGAGTACAGTACAAGCCGCGGATGCAATAATCATACTCAAGAAAGCGTGCGCAGATGATTTTCTCCCCCCATACGTCACATATAGTTTTTGACTAAATAAATAAATAAACATATCACTAATATTAAGTATTATAACAATTATTTCAACTCTGTCATGATATCCAATAATTATACGTTGGTGATACTAAAATTTAATGCAAGCTACATAAATATTGTCTAAATTAGATTTTTTAAATTCATTGATCGCGTTCACTACACTTCACTGAACTGCACTACACTACACTGTTTTTGCTTTGAATTACACGACCAGCACTTCACAACACTCCACCGCACTTCACAGCACTTACTCATTTAATATCTATTACTCTCATCTTGTTCTAACTTATTTCTAAAACTTCGGAAGGAAGAGGAAAAGCTTTGAAAATTGCAGCGGGTAAACTGTTCAAATCTTTAATAGTTCTGTTACAAAAGGAAAATTTCCCAAGATCTGAATTTTGTTTCCTTGTTCGAATTTTGTAGGTGTGATCGCTTTGACCGAAATAAGTTGGTTTTTCGAGTCTAACCTGAATTTTCTTCCAAGCTGGTTGGCCTACGTACGATTTATAAAGAGCGCAAAGCCTCGCCCTTGTTCTTCACGTTTCTAGAGGTTCCCATGGCTTTTTTATTGCGTTAGTTCTATAGGTAAACGTAATAGCTTTCCTCTGTATTCTATCTAGATTTTTCCGGTGCGACTTTCTGTACGGATCCCAACATGCCACTCCGTATTCCATGAGAGGGAGAACCAGCGAAAGATATGCTAATTCTTTGGCGTTTTCAGAACTTTTCTTTATAATTCGCATTACAAAATGCAAGGACTTCCACGTTTTTCTTACTACCTAATTTATATGCTTCTCCCACTCTAATTTACTATCTAGACGAATGCCTAAATACTTGCATGATAAGACTCTTGGGGGTGATGACCTCACCTAAACGATAGTCTGGTTCCTCATAATTTCGTCCCCACCCGAACGTTATTGTTTTGCTTTTCGATCCGTTAATTCCCATGTCATTTTTTTCAGCCCAATCACGTAAATGTTCTAAATACTGCTGTAATACTTGTTCGTCAGCGCTACCTTTGATTTTTCGGAATATAACACAATCGTCTGCAAATAAACGCACCTTTGATTTATGTTAACATGGAGATCATTTACGTACGCTAAGAAAAGTAATGGCCCTGAAACACTTCCCTGTGGAACCCCTGAAGGAACAATACCCGTAGTCGAAAACTGAGTGCCAATTCGAACTTTTTGTTTCCTGTCTCTAAGAAATTCGCTTACCCACTTCACAACTCTAGCATCAACTCCTGAAGTTAATAATTTCCTGTTTGTTTGATGTTTTAATTCGGACGAAACTGCTGTATATTAATATTACGTAACCGTTGCAAAGGGCTAGAAAGCATGTGCTGTTTTAACATCACCAGTTTTCTTTGAATGTTTAATGCGCATAGTGTAAAAGATGTCATAAACGCCATTTTGCTATGTTCTTTTGATTTCCTAAAAATTGGAAATTGTTTAAATACCTCTCACGTCGTTATTAGTTTTATTTCCGTTGATTTATATACCTAATCGGATTTATGGGTAGAATTGTTCCAAATGATTTCTAATTAGATTTCTCCAAAACTCAATAGTTTGTGAAAATGAGTTCAAAATTGCGCATTTTCAAGAAAGCTCGAACGATACTTTCTTAAAACAGCTGTATAATTTTCAATTTTTTTATATATAGGACTACGTATTACTCTTCTGTAATATTCTTGAAGTTTTCATTCAATTCTACTTTTAGGGATCCGAAAAATTGAGAAAACATTAAAAAATCGAATTTTCGGTGCCAATAGATGGCAGCTGAGAAGACGCAAGGGCAAAATTGAAATTATAGCCCAGACTGAAGACATACGGACACTAACCAAAAGACAAGTATATGCCATTGTGTAGCACATTTAGTTTCTCTTCATTTCATAATATTTCTTTTTTCACCCTTACATCATAAAGAGAGAAAGAATATTGTAACCGTTTGCCGGGCAACGACCAATTTTCGACAGATAAACTCTTATTACCGGACCCTGGTAAACAAAATGTGGAAAAAAAGCATGTTCCAATATGTAGTAAATTACTTCGTCTAACACGATGTGTAATAAGAATACTGTATATGTTTTACGGGTCCTATGCAGGGAAAAATCGATTGACGGCGATACGTCTGTCTGCCCGTCCGTCTGTGGTCAACGCTAACGCCAAAAACTTACAGCCGACTTTGTCCTAAATTGGTATTCTTAATCGTCTTAAATGAACTCCAGTCCTTCTGATTTTGAAACTAGCTTCTAGCGGAGCCTCAGCGTTTTCAAAATTGCCTCAAAAATGGCTCAAAATTATTGGATTAAACATTGTCCACAAATAGCGCAAAGGATGCTTAAAAGAATGATATAGGTGTCTTTTTCGTTCATATCCCTCATTTTCGAAAATTGCAAAATGTCAATTTTGTTGAGACTTCTGTGAACTACAATATTGAAAACACAGATTTTATGCAAATAAGGCCATGAACAATTCCTTGTTCGTATGTGGATCCCTTCTTTCAAGAAATTAAAACAAAAAAAAGTTTGTATAAGTGTATTTTACTCTATTCTTGCCAGACAATTATTTTTTTAAATTGAAGCTAATTTTGAGAAAATTTTGAAAATGTCTAGGTGTCTTAATGTAATGTAATGTACCCAAATTTTAAAGAATGTTTTTCAAAATTTCAAAGCTTCAACTACAGCCAGATGGACAGGATTTTCTTCAATTTTGAAAAAATCCTACGCATGGTTTAGACGCTGGTAGTTTTCACTGACGAACGGACAGACAGGTACACGGACGGACGGACGTTTTTGCTTTTAATTGGTTTTTCGGCATCAAGAACCCACAAAACAGTGATTCTGGCTACACAACGAGTTGGAGGATTTTTTTCTCTTAATTTAGCAACTGGTTTTATGCACTTTTTCGTTACCAGAGCCCGGCAATAATTTTTTTTCCGCCGATAATCCGCCGCTTTTTTGCGCAGCATTACATAACTTTCTCTATACTACGTATATTACTCCGTATATACGTACGTACATGAGAAAGTAAAAATCAAAAATTCCAATTCGAATTTCTCGCGCTTTGTTTGGGGCTCTGTCAGTTTGCAAAATGGCAACACGACAGTTTGAAATTCTAGGCTTCTCAGTGATAGCCGTCGAGATGATCGTTTGATGTAGATAATGTACTTATGAAAGTATATGGATTTAAGGAAGGTCACTGCACATCACTCACTTTACATTTGCGCTCTTAAGAACTCTCAAACGCGTAATTCGCGTGCTTCTGAGAAGGTTTGTAATCACCTCAGCAGGTAAATTGTTCCAATCAATAATGGTCCTATTGACTAAGCTGAATTTCCCTACATCTGTTTTTACTTTCTTGCTACCGCTACCGCGGTAGAGAGGAAGTTATGAGAAGCTGCGCGAACAAACGGTGAATTTTCGGCCGAAAAACTCTTACTACAGGGCCCTGGTAACCTAAAAGTAAATAAATCCAGATACTAAATTTAGAAAAACACCCTTAAACACGTCGTGAAGCCAGAATCCATGTTTTTTGAGTCCTTGTTACCGAAAAGTCGATTGACGGCAAAACGTATGTCTGATCGTCTGTGAACAACGGTAACGGCTAAACTGTTCAGCCGATGTTCTCCAAAATTGATATCCCTCAATCGATCTGACTGTTGTCATAGTCCCTAGAATTTGAAACCGATATCTTAATTTTGAGGGGTACGTTACATGAAGTCCCTGGGACATTTTCAATTTTTTCAAAAAAATAGCTCCATTGTATTCACTTTAACTTTGTTAATGGATAGTGTAAAGGACATTTAAGAAAATAACGCAGGGACATGTTCGTTGAAAATCCTACTTTTTCTGAAATTGCAAAAATTCTAATTTTTTTGGACGTCTTCCTACAATTACAATTATGAAGATAAACATATTTTCTTAATGAAAAGTGTTCATGAAAAAATATCTAAAAAATTAAATTTCTCAAAAACGAGGTCTTTTGAGAAATTTTGTATCAAACATTGGCAATTTTTATTTTCTTTAAACTATTTTTTTTCTTAAAAATGAACAATTTTTTAAAATTAAATTAAGACCTTAATTTCATGAAAAAATTAAGGTTCATGCTATCTTAGGTCAAATTTTTTATTAAATTTAGACCTTAGAGAGCGTAAAGGACGCTTTAGAGAAAGCAGGTCTCATGTTCGTTGAAATGCCTGATTTCACGAAAATGTTTAAAAAATTAGAATTTTTTCGGGGTATTCCTACCC
Organism: Teleogryllus occipitalis; assembly: GCA_011170035.1. NCBI lineage: Eukaryota > Metazoa > Arthropoda > Insecta > Orthoptera > Gryllidae > Teleogryllus > Teleogryllus occipitalis. The sequence continues at coordinate 42,446 of BLKR01014966.1, read as the reverse complement.
TTGTGAAGATACAATTTTTCTTAATGAAATGTGTAGATAAAAAACAGATTTTGAATAAGGTCATGTTGATTTCTTTAAAAATATGAGTATTTGGCTACACACAAATTCGCGTCTCATTGTTGTGACATGATTTAGCTGTATGAAAAGGAGTTATAATTGTCAAATTTATGTTGATATTTGCTTGAAAATATTTAGTTTCCGCACCAAATGTTCTATCATTTGTAATGAGTTTTACAAAAAATAACGACTGAGATGTGTTAATTCGAAGAGAAATTGTAGTATAAATATAATTACATAATCATTACTAAAGGCGAGAAAGTACGTGCCGTTTCAGCACAACTATTTTACTTTCTGCATTTTATTTTGTGTGAATGGTCGTCCCTACTTAAGTAGAAAGGCATTTCAAGTCTTTTACAGACAACACTTTGCAATCCGGTTGTTTTGTGTACGCCTTGAAGAGAGCACATAGTCTTGCTGACTTTATACATATAACTAATAATTCCCAGTTGACATTTTCCGCGTTGTTTCTGTTCGCTAATTTATCCCCTTTCTGCTCTCGGTTTAACGTTTTAATCTGACTTTCCCTATGAGGAACTCAGTAAGCTATTCTGTATTCCATCCGCCCCTTGCCCCTCGGCAGGTTGTGAATCCAATAGAAAGACTGATCTGCTTCCGGAGCTTTCAAGTGAGCCCTCAACCACCTCTGTATATGGTGCAAGGACTGCACAACAAACATTCGATGCTTAGCTTACAATGATGTGATTGCTTATTAATTATCATTTCATTGCATCTGTAACTTTCTGGAATAAAACGTACAGTTCTGAACCCAACCAACAAATATATAAAATTCAACATTGTTTAGTGATATAGAATAATAAAAACAGTGACTTTATACTATAATTTACCATCCTTCATCACAAAGTTGTTGACTGATGAAAAATATATTTTCTTCCTTTACACAAAGAGGAAACGGAGGAAAATACGCTGTCTTTGAAAAGAAATTAGGCTTCATTTTGACGCGTTTAATATTTATACAAGACCCAGGATGTCTTCTTTATGTATCAGATAACGGGGGTGAGAGTGACAGTAGAAAAGGGTCTGCGCCATAGAAGACAAAGGAAAATAAAACGCGACGAATGAAAAATGCCGCGCATGACTGTCGTAGAATAATACGCAGATTAATAAGCACATTTATGGGCAACCGAAGCACCCGCCGTGCGTTTCAGGGCAATGAAACATTAAGTTACACGAACAAGAAGACTGGAACTGTAATGCTCCATGAAACTCAGAGTCGTATATTAGAGTGTAAAATACGCTCACACATACATCCGCACCCTCACAGGCACACCGCGCCCAGAAGCCGCTTTGTTAGGCTAATGCTATCTGAATATCAAGAAGACGTCCCTGGCCGCGTAGAAACATTAAATGCGCCAAAATATCGCAGAATTACAGCGCCAAGCGGGCGGTTACGGCCTCTGCGTCCCCTCCTTACTCTCGCCCATAAAACGGCCCCATATTACCGGCACGCTGCTGTTATTGCTCCAACAAACTCGGGCGCGAGAGAAAGTTGAGATGTGACAGCGAGCTTCGGAGCGGGATTCTCTCGGAATTATCTTCACGTTCGCTGCTAACGCCCAAATATAAAAACGGGGCTCTCGGTCTTTCCCGATCGGATTGAACATAAAAGGAGAACGGGGCTGCCACAGGTGCAGAATAAGACGAAATAATTCGTGACGAAAATGTGGAAAGGAGTAACGCATGTGCAATGGTTGCCAGGATGAGGATGTTTTTTCAATTCCTTTTTAAATATATGTTAAAGTGTAGCTAGAAACACAAAGTTACGCACTATTTTTCGAATCACACATAATCCGTATATCAAAGTATTATAAAATAGAATTAGTATAAAAAATTAATTACTTTGGGGGCACGAAAATTCTAATACTATTTGTGAGATCAACTTTAAGGGATTAATACATCACTGTCCTAATTCAATGCGTTATCATAGTTTTGATCAGAAAAAACTGTGCAGTCATCATCAAAATGAATCATTTTTCAAATTCTTGTACAAATAAATGCAAACGCATTTATCGCCGTTTGGTCTTGCAGAACATCCTCACATTCGCAAATACAGTAAACTTGGTAGTTTCAAAATTAAGAATTTAAAAATCTGTCTAATTAGATTTAATCGGTTATTTTTAACTCCTTCTGATAAATAAATGCATCTTATCATTTTTGGAATATTGAGTAAGTAACCTCATTTAATTGTTTCAAATTTTTCACTATAAAGAGAACTTAAACTTGCTATAGACGAGGTAAGTTGCAAACGTAAAGTTGCAAAGAAAGAAAAATAAATCTGCAAAAAATGAATGATAATTCTTTAGAAATCGAAACCATCAATTGATAACTAAAATCTAGGGCGAATATCTCTCATGTCCTCTAAGTATTTGCCGTCCTTATCGTCAGAGGAGCGACAGAAAGGGCGCCACTTTTCAGGTGGAGGCAGGACCTGTACCGCAACGCCACACCGATGCAGTGAGTTCGCCGAGTATAAGAAGGATTTTCCTAAGGATGAGCCAAAGTGACAGTTCGCGGAAACAAGTCAACATCACATGTATTTCAGAGAAGTATCCCTCCGCCGCGACAGCTGTTCATCCACGCCCCTTCGTGAAGTGCTAATGGCTCCTGTGAAAACATCCCTATGCAGAATTCTAAGAGTTTCGCTGAGGTATATGCACGTACGCGAGTCTGGGAAATATTTAAATTTAATTTCGTAAGTGGAATATCTCTTAACATGCTCTCACAATCAGTAAAAGAAAACTGCCATGAATGTAAATAGAAAGCTCTCAATCACAGCTCGCCACACATCAGCATTTCGCATTCAAGTATAGGTTTTAAAATAAACATAATATTTATCACACAAAAAGTAAATTCAATGTAATGTTAAAACAAAAAAAGGATTTTTACAGAAGAGCACATAACACTGCACTTCCTAATTTCAATTATTTCTCGTAGCGCACTATATTTTTGTCGGACGAGGACATCACAAAAGGAAGAGTCGAAGCCTTTTACAAGTTAGCCAACTGCAAACGAACGAATGCGGGAAGGGAGTCTAACGGGCTCAAGGGCACGACGACCACAGAACCTTCAGTTATGTTGCCAGCACTACCTGTCACTTTGGCTCATCCTTAGAAAAATCGCTCTGTTACTCTAAGGGCCTGTTTCAACAGTGCCTGATAAAGTTTCTAGTACTAATCCGACAGATAACGTGTCTGTCAGATAAAATGTCTGATATTTATTTTTCGTTTCACCAAGGTCTTTCTTGTTCAAATATCTGGCAGATATCTTTCAGATAAATGATCTTGCTGATTGCACTTTCCCCAGCGACAACGCCACATTGGCAAGTCAAACGCGCTCTGTACGCGTGAATTCCATTTAGTTTTGCTGATGGAAGTGTGAGGTTTTTCGTGTTTTCGCGTTTTTCGCTTCATTCGTTGTTATTTTGTGTTACAGTTTACTTCGACGTGAGCTGTGTGCAAGTTCGGTGTAAACGTTTGTTTTATTGTATCACATTTTGTGTGAGTAGGAATTTCAAAATGGAAAGGGGAAAGAAGCGAGAAAGAGGAGTTAATTTTACACGTGAGGAAACAGACTTGTATCCCTCGTTGCGGAGAGGAAAACTATTATTGAAAATAAAGTAAATGGTACTACTATGCGGCAGGACAAGGATATAGCATGGATAGCTATTGTAAAGGCTTTCAACAGCTAGGTGGGGGATGCTTTTTGCAATTGGAAACATGTTAAATAAAAGTATGAAGTCCTGAAGCTGTTCAAAGTTTTTTTGTTGAAAACAAAATTATAATCGCAATGATGTTTACTAAATATGACCGATTCTGAAATGATACATGTGGAGTAAGGCAAGGTAATTCATTACAATTTTTTATATGATTATGGAGGATATCAATGAAAATAGATTCTTTAAATTCTATTGCATATTTCTTATAAATTACTCAATATTGAGTCTTTTCTCTGGCGACCAACCTATAATATATTATAAAAATAATATTCTAAACACAATTCATTCCCTTAAGAGAATTGTTAGAGTGTTAATATACAATTAAATTAAGAAAATAAAAAGTAAGAGAAAATTGACTTAAACATCACAACAGAATGAAGAACTTCTCGATTAAAATCCTACAGAGAGGAGTGTGGGATGCCCCAAGAAACAAAGCGATCCGTTTTAAACACTGACTACACTTAAACAAATTGTAAAATTAATCTTCAAAGTTTAGAGAAATTTAAACAGATAAAAATGTAAGAAAATTATGATTGTCACTTTAATAATAATAATAATAATAATAATAATAATAATAATAATAATAATAATAATAATAATAATAATATTAAAACACAGGTATTCTTTTGTTTTTAAGAATCAGAGAAAATGATTTTCTTAAAAAAATACGGTCATTCTATTTTAGAAAGAGCATTGTCAGAAATGTATTGAATTCACCAGGACAATTACTTACAGAAATATAATTCAAGTCTATATTCACAAATCAGTTATTATTTTTCTTTTCTGTTCTATCAAAGTCATTGCTAACCGTAGGCTTCGTGAACATAAAATGGGATCTGCAATCTTGTTCTTCAAGGATCTCAAAATATTCTCTGACCGTCATGCCGTCTGAGCGGACGCTTTAAATGATCAAAGAATTCGTCGTCTATCATTTCTATTACGTCGTCCATTACCGAAATACCACAGATATTTCTTGAAAAACACTGGAAGTTCACACAAATTCTATTATTTTGGGGTTATCTACCAGATAAACATTTAACAGACTCTCGAACCTCCAGATTATTTACCGGTTACTTTAACCACGGGACAGATTTATCAGGCACTCGTAAAACAAAAATTTTCAACATATCAGTGAGATAACTTCTGGATAGATTATCAGACACTTTATCACTTTACCGGTGAAACAGGCCCTAAGTGTTATCGGGTCGTTAGAAAAAAGGCGTTTCAAAATAGTGTTAATGTCATGTTATTTAGTGCATTTAGTACCATACGTACACAAAGTTTCCAGGAAATAGTTGGGAGCCATTTTCAGAAAAATCTATTTAAAATTCCTTTTGGAAATGTCTTGGGCGCTTCATGTAAAGTCCCCCTAAAAATTAATGAATGTTAATCAAAATCGCAGAGCTTTGAGTAAGACCAGATCGATCGTATTCTGTTCAGAAAAAAAATCCTATGAATAGTTTAGTTGCAAGTGTTATTCACAGACGGCAGACGGACGAGCAGACAACAAGACGGAAAACACTTTTTCGGTATCAGGGGACCCCAAAACCTGTGTTTCCGACGAAATCTCGAAATCTATTTTTCGCAGCGTTACATAACTTTCACTACACTAAGTATATTACTCCGTATATGCGTACGTATACGAGAAAGTAAAAATACTTATTGATAAACCTACTCGCTTGCCGTAAAAGGAATTGATATTGAATGAATATAACACAAAACATGAATTGTTTCTCTCGTTGGAATGCGTTTTTCATACTCGATATACATTTTGCGAAATTTCAGAAACGTAGATTACAATCCTAACGTCATATGTTAAGGAATATTTCTTAGACGAAGCAATAACTAATAAATTTGGTGTTGGATGTCCGTTGTCACAGGATCACGAGAAGAGAAGGAAGAGATGGATTCGAGAGAGCTCTTGGAATCACTGCAGATCACAATGACTTCCATTTAGCAAACATAAGTGCCTCCAAGAGCGTATGTCTCTCCAGTGGAGACGCTGCACGAAGATTCGAAAACTCCGCGAGGTACCATGGCAGTAGGCGGCACATCCTACTTTGCCACTTTAGGCGGAACCATCGGTGTAGAAGTTATGGATACACCAATTTCATCGCCTGAAATTTCTTTACAAATTTACTGGGAAAAGTGGAGGATTGAGGGAGGGTAGACAATCTAAAGTCTATTATGGGCCGGAGAAGTTCCCAAGGGAACACAAGGTTTCGGGAGGGGGGTGACACGGGTGGGCAATTTTATATTCAGCTCTTGCAAAACATATGGAGACGGTTTCCTAGAGGTTGGGGTAACGATGGTCTGAGTGCATACGATATCAAGTGAGTTGGAAGGACTGCTTGGCTTGGAGTATTTACAGTAGATAATTTCGCACCTTATAAGGCGATCAAAATATCCCGCCTTCAGCTCAGAGATGGTTCTCCAGCCTCGGCCAACTCAGCCATTCGATGCAACTTGTGCAATAGGCGCCTGTACTGATCCGTATACCGGTATTGTGCATGTTATTTAATGTCAGGAGGGTTGACGGAGACGCTGAACTATATACAACACATCCATAATTCTAAATAGAGCGGTGAGGGTCTTAAACGCAAGACACGTACACGGTCTGCGCCCCAGTAGCTACTAGTAAGAGTGCGAAGGAGATTCAAAGGTGATACATATCGGTCCTTCAATTTACGAATGTGTTTTCGCCAAGATAAGCTCTTATCGAATATAAGCTCAAGGAAAGTTGCAGATTCCACAAAACGAAGATGATCCCCAAGAAAAGGGTCAGGATGGTGATGGAGGTGATGAATCCTGTAGAAGTGCAGTGCGTTTTTGAGGCGAAGAACTTGAAACCTGTTTCGTCGCTACGTTCCTGCAATTTATTGAGGACAAGTTGTAAGTGTCTCTCAATAACTCAGCAAGCAATGAAGCAAAGTCAAAAAAAGAGCAAAAAATGGCAAAGTCATCAAAGAAGAGCGATGCTTTCACGGGTTCTCCAATTATCGATGATATACTATTGATAGCAATGGAAAATAGAATGACATCCAGAATTGGTCCCTGATGGACCCCATTTTCTAACTGGTAACTGGGGAATAATCTGAAAGAAAGTCTACCATCAACAGTGGACGCTGGCCCCTGAGACCCCAAGAATTTAAGGTGAGAATAATGCCCTACCTCCAGGTGGTGTATGTTTTCTCTATATCCAAGAAAATGGCCAACATTTTTTACGTAGCACAACAGAAGTGGAGATCTGTGTGGCAAGGGTGACGAGGTAGTTCATGGTTGACCTGTGATTCCTGAAACCACACTGAATGGGTGTTAGTTCCCTGTTCCAGGAGCCAGACTAAATGCGTGTTCACCATTCTCTCTAAATGCTTGCAAACAGCTTGTGAGCGATAATGGCGGTAGGTTGACAGGTTGGTTCTGTCCTTTCCTTCTTTGAGAATTGGAATGGCAATGATCTGAGACGGAGGAAAAGGCACGTTTTTAGATGTTTCGGCATTTGGTTATATAGCTGGTCTAGTCCTGGAGCAGAATCTTTCGCCCGGGCAAGGGGAGAGGAAAATTCATCCACGGAGAAAGGAACATTATAATCTTCCTTCAAGTGACTCGAAAAAACTAACCTCGATTCTTCTATTCGTTTCCAAGAATCTATGAGAATACTCTAAGGAACTGAAGATATTCTCATAGTGAGAGACCAATTCCATAACTATGTCTTATAGAGAAGTGAGGAGATTTCCATGTACCAGAACGCCTGAGACAGACGGTGGGGATATCCAAGGAAGCGTTCTTTCGATTTGTTTGACCTTTCGTCATATTAATTTGGGGGGGGGGGATGGTGAGTTTCCTGTAAGCAGATAATAAACGGGTTATGACGAGAGATTATTAACCTTAATTTTTCTAAATGAGAACGGAAACAATTCCATGTGAGAAACATGGTGAAAACGTAGGTTTGAAAATGCAGTTTGTGAAAATTTCTTCTTCCTCACCTTCTGAAAAGTGCTTTGAGCACTCACAGGCTTATCATAGTCTACAGCAAAGTCGTCCTGATTTCTGGTAGTGAGGGCGACCAGCGTTGAAGGGGAATCCTGATTCCTTCAAGTGAGTGACCGAGATATAGAGTTAGGAGCTTTTGGACTCGATTTCGTTGGCGCACGGATTTGGGTATTTGTTGTTGCAAAAAACGACGATTTTTTATCACAACAATTCGTATTGTGAGGCCCTGTTACAGAACTAGAGGTGCTACAGAATGTCACGGACTTTCTCGTAGAAACTTTTTCTAATTTACTCGGTGTGGTTTCGCTTTAGTCTTACTACATTCTCTGGCCGACTGCCATCTATCGTCGCCCAAAGTACGGTTTTTTGTCATTTTCACAAAGCGTTGCTTTCCTAATAGTACAACCGAAATAGTGCTTCAATGATGTTAAAAACGAGTAAAACTTCGTCTTAAATATAAATTTTCTGTGAAAATTTTGGAGCCGTTTTTAAGAAAATGGCGATTAAGCATTACTGTAAATGCAAAATTTGAAGCTCTTTTTCACTGGAATTTATTGAGTTTTCGAAAAACTTCATTTGAAATAATTTGAAGCACTTCCATTTACAAATATATTCATGTACACAAATTGAAGGAAATGTGCGTATTAACGGCGTGAGAGATATTTTAAAAAAATTACATTTCTGTAATTTAAAAAAACAAACAAAAGAAAACACCAAAATTAACTTTCCTTCCTATTGAACAATCCAATTAGCACTATCCATTGGAAAAATTGAAAGAAAAAATTTGGAGCCGTTTTTTGAGAAAATAATGTTTTTGTAATTTTTTAAAATTACAAATATTGCACGCACTGTTGCATGAAAACCACTACAATTTTCAAAAGTGTCGACATTATCGTAATAAAAGAACTATTTACGGGCAACAAATTTCTTTTGAAGGAAAAATTTGTGTCGACAATTTTATAGTTGACGGAAGACGCCGAAAAAAATTCAAACTCTTGCAATTTTCTAAAATTCAGAGTTAACCGTGAAAATGGTACTTACGTCACCTTTATAAGTGTATTTTGCTCTTATCTTACAAGAAATTTAAAATGTCCGGGGGCTTTATGTAAAGTACACTCAAATTTTAAAGAATGTTTTTCAAAATTTCAAAGCTTCAACTATATCCAAATGGACAGGGGATTCTTCAATTTGCAAAAGACCATACGTGTGGTTTAGGCGCTAGTAGTGTTCACAGACAGACGAACGGACAGACAGACAGACCCACGGACGTTAAAAAAAAAACAACAATTTTTCGATATCAGGGGATCCCAAAACGTGTATTTCCGTTTAAATTTCGAAATCGATTTTCCGCAGCATTACTTAACTTTCTCTATACTACGTATATCACTCGCGTATATACCTATGTATACGAGAAAGTAAAAATGTTATTAGGGAAAGTGGAATCATAATGTGCTTGCAGACTATTGCTGGACACTAAAAAGAGATTTTCCTCTAGTGAAATACAAAAAATAATTGTTTAAAATTACATTTTGATTGAGAGTATAATATGCAAGTATAGTAAATAAAACCAATCACTTAACAACAGTACGGACTTTTTAATTGCCTATTACAAAGAAACCTTGCCCGTTACAAATAAATTCTTTGCAAATTTGAAATCAGAGCTCGTATTCCATAACAAACAGCCATTCTGTCCCGTTTAACAAACAAAAAGTTCAATTTTGTCAGTGTTTTCATGGGGTAGATCTTACTTTCAACATTTCGAGAATTTGTAATGAACTCCAAACACTGGCAATATAATTTTCTTGTATACCTGCATTATAAACATTTTCTGTTGTAAGAAATCGTTCATAAAAGAGCATTTTGCGGCACAAATGACGACGTATAAGAATTTACGTCATGAAGTATTGCGTCATCACACATTCAGCCAATCGCAGCGAGACAATCATACGGCGGTAACGGTAAACGGGACAGGGTAACATAGTTTTCACCTCGCACAGATGTCAAACATCCGTGATGTCACAAGAAAATTATTTCGCAAAATTAAATTTGATTCTCTTATAAATTTATAATGATGTTATACCAAAAAAATAGCGCGTGCAACTCTTTTATAATGTTGCTTTATTGCATTCACATAAATTTGAAAATATAGCTCCTCCCTAACATCTCTCGTTTTCAAAACATCTACTTATGCAATAAAGCTTAACATTGTAAACTAATTGCATAAACTACTACTATACAACTAATTTATAATATTAATCTTAATTGCATAAGCAAATGTTTTAAAAGCAAGCGAGGTTAGGGGACAGGTTTCAAAGTACGAATGCAATACAGTAACCTTATGAGCGAGTTTCATTCGTTATTTACTGTATAACAGAATTATATATTTACAAGAAAATCATGGTTAATGTTTGGAAAAAACTTTATCGCGATGTCTCACGTACTTGAAAATAATGCGAAAAAATGGTGATCGGCTTTTGTGGTTTCCCATCACCACCCATTCATTCGCTGCGATTCAGTTGGCTGTGCCGCTTACGCAAAGTAAACGCTCCCACACGACTGCCTCGCTGCGATTGACTGGATGTGTGATGGCACAATTATTCGTACAATACATCAATATCTGTGCTATAAAATAACATTTTATTAACGATTTCTTGCAATGAAAAATGTTGTTTATTATGCTGAAAAAAAAAAAAAAAAAAAAAACGTTTTTACTGCGTGTTGAAGCACCTACCTTTATTTTGGTACTTTGCATGTGGGAATGACATGGCCTATTTTTACCATTCTATGTATTTCAGTTGCGAAGTAAGCACACCTGCTCCTCATAATAGTATCAATAATAATCCCTTTAGTGTCTAGGATGGTATTGGGTAGCGTACTAGCTTATGTGGTTCGATTCCTTGTCGGGGTGAGAATAGAGTTGTAACTTTCATTTAAAATCGTCTCGGTTTCTGTGCTTGTGTGGCGAAGGGAGGCGGACTTTGCTAATTAGGGCGAAGGGAATACGTCATGTTCGCCACACGCCTCTCTTACCCCCTCCCCTCCAAACGTGGAAATGAACAGGCCCAGGCATAGGGGACACCAGCAGGCGTCAAAGTCGGAAAATCGACTCAAATACATACATAATACAAATGATCCTTTCACGTTTCGGTCTCTGAAGCATACAGTGTTTCATGTTTCCCCTCCACAGTAACCCTGAGGAGGCGGGAATTTATTTTGTCACTGGTTTACATATTATGCTGCTGCCTTGCGGCTTAAGCAGCTAAGGGAGAAGTAAAGGAAAAGCTAATACTAACTAAAGCTAACTTAATTCTAGCTTAAATCTAACTTAGAAATTATGTTGTAGCACTTTGGCGTACTTAATTTACACGAAAAATGTTATTTTTTTTTTCTTAATTCTAAATGTTTTGTGTGGTTTTTCTATGTGGTTCTTTTACTAGTTTATATTTCGTTCACGCATCATTCATTCATTATATACATAACCATTCATTCATTATTTACATAACCATTCATTCATTATATACATAACCATTCATTCATTATATACATAACTATTCATTCCCACAGCACTGCACTGACTTCTGTTCGCCACGGCACTGACTTGGCTCAAAGTGTCCGTGGCGCTCAGGCCCATTGGGAGGTGTGGCAGGAGGGGCGTGCCTCGGCCGATGGCGAGTCTTCCCTCCGCGTTCGGCTGCCTCCGCTTGCTCGCACAAGGTAGCAAGCGTGTCGTGAGGCAGCATACAGTGGTGTGGCATCCGCTCGGCGATGCCACGACCACCGCGGGGCGTCAGGCCCGGAGTAGCGCCAAACGCCGCTACGAGCGCCAGGGCCGCGCCGAGTGGGTGTAGTAAGCCACCATTTTGGTTCATTGTGTAGCGCGGGAACTCAAAAATATCCAAGGGAACAAAGCGCCTCTAGTACATGGAATACATTTTTCAGCACCTATATGTGGAGTTCTGAAAACTTTGAAAACGCAGCAATAGTTTATAACATTATTGCATATATCTGCGATCTGCCATTGTCTTTTGCCAACTTCACATAATTAATAGATGGAAGAAAATCTAAATACCAGCTTACATCTTAATCTTAAACAGTGGTTTATACAATTTCAGTATTATGAATTAGTGCGCGAATTTTCCCTCATAGATTTTCAAGAAGTTGAAGACAATAATACCAAAGCTTCCTATAGGTTTGGGTCAAATTAAATAGTTTATGCATAGAAAAAGTACACCCATAACTTTTAAAAAGTCACTTCAGACAAGTGGCGTAGCAAGATAACAGATGCAGACTGTTTTTCATAATATGATGTTGATCATTTCCTAATCTGCGGATAAAGAGGAAAAAGCCAGTTTTCAGAAACGCCAACTACCTGTACCTTAGTAAATCAATATTTCCTCTTGATTGTCAATATATGTTTGCAAATAAAAGTATCCAAAGTTCTTTATGAAAATCATTTATTCCAGCAATTGCACAACGTTTCGTAACTAGTTTTGTTACATCATCAGGTGCTAAAATAATGGGACACAGAAACCGTTATTCTACATATCAAATTAGTGTAATTACTAGTATGGTTTATAAACAACTTCAATTGTCTCAAAAGTAAAAGTCTATTGAGTAAAATTATCTCAAAATCAAACATATCTACTACAAAAGAGATCCTTTTAAACATATAATTTTTATATAAAACAACAAAACAAAATCAATACAATACCAAATAGACGCTCACCTTAATGAGGGAACTGCTATCTCATTGAATTACCTCTGCAGTAGAACAATCGAGGAAACATTACGAAATTAACTCACACTCACTAACAGTTGACGACACTCCAATGTCAAGGAATGAATGACAGCAACAGGCGTATGAATATGTAGTGAGGTAACAACACGGCGTATGAATATGCAATGTGCCAATTTAACAACTATACTGGATCTACATTCTCCGGATCTTTAATTTTAATTTTATATAACACATTGTCATAGGCATTAGTAAAAACATTCATTTCAACATTGGTATTAAGAGTCTGATTTAACTTAATCTGAAGTGTTTCTGAAACGAGTCGTGGGAATCTCCTGACCTCGGTGTCTAAAATAAGTGGGTTCTCAAAGTCAAATTCCTGCGACAAATTTAGTCTGTCTATAGATAAAGAATTAAGTCGTGGAGAAGATTCTTTAATATTTCTAGAATGCTCTTTCATTCTTTGTTTAATTGGGCGCTTAGTTTGTCCTACGTATGATAGTTTGCAATGTTGGCAAGGTAAACTGTATACTACGTTCTCACGTTCCACACATGGAACTTGGTCTTTGACATTCCTTATCAAATTCTGTTTGTTAATTAATGTGTTGTATATGTGCAGTTTAATATTTGAACGGAGACATTTTTTCTTAAACTTATTCTGTATTTTAGGTACGTATGGCATAATTATGGCCTGTTCATTACCTGAATATTCTGTAACGTAACTCTATCAGCTCGTGATTCGTCACTCAATACATTCAATCAATTTAATCTTTTGTTGATGCAGCGCCTCACAAATAACTTAGGATAATTGTTCTCTTCTAAAATTTTCCTGACCTTGTTCAAATTAGAATAGTGAAAAACATTATCAGATAATTTTATGGCCCGATCTACTATCCCATAAACTATAGACTTCTTATGCTGAATAGGATGGGCAGATAAAAAATTTAAAGTTCTATCCGAAGAACAATCCTTCCTATACCAATTGGTAATTATCTTATCCCCTTTCAATTTTACAGTAATCTCTGAAATTTAAAGAGTTGTTTACTGATTTTTCCACCGTGAACCAAATTGCTGGATCATATGAGTTGTAATCTGTTAAAAGGCCCTCCATGTTATCCTTATGTATTATGATTAATATATCATCTACGTATCTCTTATAAAAGATCGGGTTATGACGCGGTATAATTGTCTCCTCCATTTTTCTCATGACAAGTTCTGAAAATATAGAACTCATAGAGCCTCCAATTGGTGTTCCTGTCAATTGCCTATATATATATATATATATATATATATATATATATATATATATATATATATATATATATATAGGAATACCAATTGGAGGCTCTATGAGATTTTATTATTTCATACTCCCTTGATTTTTTATAGTTCATCACATAGCAAAAAAATTCTTTGCTCCAGATTGTTTCAGCAGGGTATTCAGCTGCAGTGATTAGGAAGAGTCATTTGAGTGACATCTGAATCGTTTAGAACTAATGTACGCCAAGCCAATTATGCTCATTTCATATTTGTGATCATTAAAGATTAGAGTCCTGTGTTGTTTTTGCTTCCTTAAAATTGAAACATTAAACAACTCAACAAAAATTTGAATCATTAAACTTGCTTGTTCCGGGGGCTACTGCATGAAATTGCAAGAATGACTGTTTTATAGGAATAGAATTTTTATATTATCAACTTGTCTTTATTTTACTTTTAAAAAAACTATTTAGAAAAACATGATACTCAGCAATGCACGCAAGTGGTGAACATGCATGCCACAGCTATCAAAGAAGTTCAGGCACTTCTCCATCAATTCGCGCATGAAGTGACCTTCAATAGAAGGTCCAGTTACTTCACATGCTATAACTTGTTTCCAATTGTCATGCACTCCTCGTACCAGAACAACTGTTAAGTGGTTCCCTTCCACATTGGAAGAGCCAAGTGTGACCTGCCCACAAAATGACTTTTTAACGACGAAACTTCCACAAATTCTAGGTTTCCATTGATCTCCACTGCATCCACATAGAGAACACACTTTTTGTTAACCAAGTACATGTAAATTAAATCTTAAATTACAACTTAAAACTATTGATTGTTCCAATCCCACTTTATGGGAGCACTACCACTCTGGAGGGATTTTATTTGACCTTCTGTTAGAAATTTCACGTTCCTCTCCAACGTTTCGTACTGCTTCTTCAGAGAGGCAACTTCCAGATGAAGTCAGACATTTTCTTCCTCAAGCATGCATTTTTTCTGGCATGCTCCATTGTTTACAGTTGTGATTGTAGTTGTCGGTAAAACCTACAAAAAAACAAACAAATCAATTCACCAGTCAAATTGGCAAATTCAATTGATAAAATTAAATTGTACACTATCAAGATGTTTTTCACAACATTTTTGCAACTGCAACAGTCACATCAATGCTTAAGAAAATGAATGAACTGTATCATAATCTTGTTATTTTCCATATGTGAAAAAATTTATTTCATAAAAGGATAAAGAATAACAAATAAACTGAATATATTTTCTTCACATTCTTTAATAACGTTCTAACAATTCGAGACAAGAATGTTCAATATGGCTTCATAGTCCTATCAAAAGCTTTTTAGGATTATAGATCAAAATTTTTTCAAAGCTTATGTGGCAGTTAGGATCTTCCACAAGGATGGATTCAATCCTCCCCAAGCAATACCCTACTTTCCTGAGGGAACGAGCAATACAGAAGATTAGAGTAGTTGACAAAGTGTCGTTTCCTGAGGCCAAACGTCGGTACCAAGCAAGTAACCCTGTCAATCTCTCTCGCTCCTTCTGCGATGCCGTGAAAGTAAAGACACCGAGGGTAGCAGCGGGCTGCCAAACAGAACGAGCTACTCCTCAAGTGGTGAGTTTCGCATGTCAGGTGTCTCCAGTGGACCTCCCAGTAGATGCCTCCTGCAAGGTGGGAGAGTGATCATCCCTACGAAATACAAGAAGATGGACAGAAAAACTCAGCCGTCGCAGTCGACCAAACCTTTATCCAATCGTCCTTCAATGGAAACTGATGTTAGACACACATCACAGCCTCAGACTCGGCCACAGAAACCTCATCAAAGCCACGGGTCACTCCTTTCGAAACTGGCACTGGGCAAGCATCCAGCCCCTCTGTCAATTCCCAGGAGGTCTCTGCTTCGGAGGAAACTCCCGTTGGGGAAGAATCGCGCATTCCTATCCCAACGTTAGAGGAAAAAAGAAAACACATAATTTCACCATGGCTCTCATGTCATGGAACATGAATGGGGGACATGATCGCGACGGGACGATCTTAAACTGCTGTTGTCCTTTCACAATCCTTTAATAATCTGTCTCCAAGAAACTCACCTCATCCCACCTCGGCCCTTGCCTCTTGGTGGTTTCTCCCCTTACAGGTTGGATGTTGATGATGGTCTCCGTGCTCATGGCGGAGTTGCTTCACTAGTACATGATTCACTGCTGTCAACATAGTGCCTCTTCAGACCAACTTTCAAGCAGTGTGTTTGCAGGTGCATCTCCCATCCCTCACACTCACTGTATGCAACATTTACATCCCTCCAGGACTGAATGTATCTGCTCATGAACTTCTGGACTTGATACACCAATTGCCTTCTCCGTCCGTGGTAGTCAGGGATGTAAATGCCCATAGTCCTCTCTTGGGCTCTTGCCGCACCTGTCCGAGAGACAGTGTATTAGAATCAGTAATAGACACAGCAATCTTGGTTATTCTGAATTCTGATGAACCAACTCATTTTGGCGTCGCCACAAATTCGAGCACGTGAATCGATCTAGCACTCTGCAGCCCTTCTCTTGCAACCGTTCTGCAAGAGTCCATCCTAGACGACCTGTGAGGTAGTGACCATTATCCCGTCATCGTCCACATTGATGGACTTGCTCAAGGGTTGGCGCGCCCCCCTCAGTGGTGTGTTCGACGTGCTGACTGGCTGACATTTCAAGCGAACGTTAGTCTATCGGTGGACGAGTTTGCCAGTGTGGAAGAAATGGCAGCACTTTTTAACAGTGCTGTACTACAAGCTGCGGACATTGCAATTCCCAAGTCGACCGGCAAATCGCGACACCCTTTCGTCCTGTGGTGGAACTTGGATTGCTCAAGGGCTGTTGGTACTCGTAAGAAAACACAATCCGACCGCGGGTAAACTCATCGATTACAAGAAGTGCAGAGCGAAGGCGAGAAGAACCATTCTAGAAAGTAAAATGCATCATGGAGAGCATACGTCTCTTCTCTGAATTGCCATACGCCAACACGTCTGGTATGGAGGAAGGTGCGTCAAATTGAAGGCTACCCTTCCCCAAACTCAGTGCCAGGTCTTTTTTAAAAATGGCCAAATGATCACAGGTAGAGACGCCATTGCAGAGGAACTTGCCACTCACTATGAAAATATGTCGAGTTCGGCAAACTGTTCCCAACTTCCTTTTGCTTAAAGAAAGAATGAAAAACCGCACTTTGGATTTTTCAAGCAGAGCACATAAGGATTACAATACCCCTTTCTCCATGTATGAAATGCGTTCTGCTCTGATGCTTGCGAAAAGAACCATACAAGGTCCAGACGAAATTCACAACTTAATGCTGCAACATCTTTTCGAAACAGTCACGCAATTTCTTCCCAGGCTCTATAACCGTACCTGGTAAGAGCTCACCATTTCTACCTTTTGGTGAGAAGCTATCATCGTCCAGGTTCCCAAAGAAGGGAAAGATGCCATCAAGTTATCGACCTATTTCCCTCACAAGCTGTGTATGCAAAGTGCTGGAACGCATGATGAATCAGCGTCTGGTCTGGACTTTGGAGTGTAAAAATCTCTTGACGCCAATCCAAAGCGCGTTTAGAAGAAAACGGTCATCCTTGGGCCACATCGTTTCGCTAGAAGCAGCTGTCTCTACGTCGTTCGTCTTGACACAACATCTTGTGGCCATGTTATTCGATATAGAAAAGGCCTACGATACCACTTGGAGGGATGGCATTCAGCAAACCCTGCACTCTTGGGGATTTAGGGGGAAGCTTCCTCTATTCCTCCAAAACTTCCTTTCGAACAGATCCTTCCCTGTTCGTGTGGGTGACAGGATTTCTCGTAGTCACCCTCTTGAAAATGGTATTCCCCAAGTATCAGTCCTGAGTGTCACTCTGTTTGCCATCACCATCAATGGTATAGCGTCGACTTGGAATCTTGGAATGACTATGGAATCTTTTGCGGGACCTTAATGTTGACCTTCCCACCCCTGTGAAACCCCCAAGTTACCCCATTCCCCCTTGGAAACTCATCCGTCCGAATATTGACCTCAGACTAATCTTCCCACACAAACGACTAGTCCTCTTGTTTACCAGATGCATTTTCAGAAAATGAGGGTACCCGATAGGGTAGATCAGATCATGTATTCTTATACACAAATGGTTCATCGTGCAACGACACAGTGGCATGTAGTTTTTATTGTATCAGAATGACCAAATCATATCGACTACATTCTCAGTGCAGTACTGCTGAAATGTATATAATTCTTGAAGTCCTAAAATACATCGAGTCAGCGACTTCGCGCCGAGTAGTTCTCTGTTCCGATTCTCTCAGCTCACTGCAAGCTATCTCCCGTTCTTCCTCAGACTACCTGACGAAATTAATTCAAAACCTAATTCATCGCCTTGTGTCTCGCCACTATGATCGGGTACTGAGTTGGATCCCAGGACACGTGGGAATCATGGGGAACGAACTGGCTGACAAATTAGCGACGGCGAATACTCATGTTGATATTCCTTTTGTACTATCGTCCGATGTAAACGATCCATCTTTAGAGCGTGGCAAACAGAGTGGCACAATACCACCTATAAACTAAATGCAATAAAGGATTCTCTTAATTCCTGGCGATCCTCATCCCGACCTTCCAGGCGTGAGGAAGTTATTTTAAACCGTCTTCTAATCGGATACTGCCACTTCTCTAACAGTTTCCTCATTCGATGTGAATCTCCTCCTATCTGTGATTCATGCAGGGCGGCTCTGTCTATGGAACATAGAACCTCCTGCATTGTTTGAAATTTGTTGGCAGTCGACGAAGACATGGTCTAGGCAACTCTCTACGAGAGGTGCTCGGAGATGACGATCCCGCGCTCTGAATTTTTTTTTGTTTTTTGAGAGAATGCGGAGTATATTATTTTATCTGACATGTAAGGGCAATAATGTTTCTGTGTTTTCCTGGCCCCAAATTTACGTTTTTGAACTTTGTTTATACCTACTTGTATCTTTTATGCGTAATTGAAACTTTTCTTTTTAGGATATGTAAGTGCTTTTAAATTAGCAGGTAAGTTGCATCAGCAACACTTTTACTATAACTTTAATTTAATAATTTTAGAAATACTTTGACATGGACCCCAATTACCTTAGTAGTTGAAGCGCCCTTTAAACCTAATCAATCAATCAATCAATCATCGCTGTACAAATTTAAGGTTAAAAGAACAAGTTTCTATACCTAATAGTCAAAATATCTGGATAGTTTGCCGACTACGCTGTTTGATTGAGTACAAAGCTGTGTCACTTTAGTAAATGCTGTTTCTTTTCAGCAATTTTTTCTGTGACTTTTTCATTGATGTCATTTTAATATTTTCCACGCTATTCATTGTCAGTTGTACAAACATACTTCCAGAAAAACGAACACTCTAACTTCGGTTTTTCAAAACGCATCAAAAAGTAGCTTACTATACATCATTACTGTGGCATCATGCAGATGCAATAATACACAGACGAGAGTGGGTTAAATAATTACTGGTTTATTTACTAAGTTACACCACCGAAACAACCTTATTTACACAATTAAATTAACTAAAAAAGATCCCACTACTCGGAGCAATCTGTCGCTGCGACTACCTCACCACTACGCTCGAATATCTTCGATACATTCGATGGCGTGAAGCGCCGCATCCTACTGACGGACTCGTCCTTGAGTCTCCCTGTCCTTACGGCAAACACATAGGCGACCCAATCCGCCACGCTCGCGGCCCGCACCCAATCAGGCATTTGCCGATCGGCTCCCGGCCAGATGCGCACTCCTCGAAGACTCGAAGCGAAAGAGATCGAAGCGTCGTCATTGGCGGCGGACTGTCAATCGCAGCTTCCGAACGGCGCGTGTTTTGAAATACCATGTTACGGAAACGTTCTCAGAGGACTTGTATTCCCCTCTTGTTAAGAAATGTTTAACAAAAATTTCACCGCAATTATTTCGGTGTGCACATGCGAACGTGCGAATACCCACAAGCCGCCACTGTATCGAGTTGAAGCTATTTGGAGTACGCCTGCCATTGAAAGAGAACTACGTCACTACGCTGCTCTACCCAACTTGGACAACGATCACTGGATATACCCCGTTTACACCGACTTGCATGAATTACATCTTCTGGAGGACGAGACCTAGCTTTCTATTTTGGATTTTGATTTTTGAATTTTCTGAATAAATTGTTCTAATTGAAATTTGCAATTTCTTCATTTATTGCACAACAAGTAGGTAGATAACGAATTAGGAATTTCCATAAATTCTTATATGTTATTGCTTTATTTCACTTTGTATATTACATTTACAAATCTCTTTCCATATTTCAAAAGTTATTAAGTAAGATACTTATATTCACATTACTTGTGCAATCTATTCCTTGATAGCACCATCTTTTTCTTTAATAACATCCGTAATGCGTCTTGGCTTGCTGCTAACGCTTCGTGCCACAAGTTCCGCATTAACCGCATCATGCTGCCATAGTCATTCCAGATGCTGTTTAAGTTCAGGAATATTATTGATCACTAGGCTACTGATTTTATTATTCATAATATTCCATATCCCTTCTATGGGATTTAGGTCTGAGCGTCTGATCAGTCCAATATTTTAATGCCTAACTACTGCAGATGTCTCATGATAAATTTTGAAGTATACAGGATGCCCCCATCTTGCATAGCAATTACATCATTTTCTGGATATCACTCGTTCGGTTGAGGAAAAAAAATGGCAAAGAATGCGATTGTCTACAGTGAAGGGTGAAGACTATACCTTGTTAGGATTGAATTGTGTTTTATCTGTGCCGGTATTTCCTTTATCAGCAGTGATTCGGTTAAATTTTTGTCAGCATGTTCAGTCACGATATTGCATGAAAAAAGCTGGGAAATAATACTTTCCCTACAATAATTTCAACAAATTAATTTATATCTTGGGCAAGTTGCAGCATTTGCGGAGGAGAACTATTCTCGTAGCACGTTTATTACTGTAAATGCTCTTTGGGGAAGGTTAGTAAAAGATCTAAACGTTACATGCAAGTTAAATTTATTATTAAACATATCGATGTATTACCATTGAAATATCATATTACATATTATTTGATAGTATTGAAAAAAGGTGGAAATATGGGTGGTACAGCATTTGATAGTACAGATGCTGCTACTTCATATCATGGTTTATTGTTTATATTATATAAAATCCTCTCTTATATTATTTCAGTAGTATGAACGAGTTTTGCAACCGATCTTCATAAATGAGGTCTCTAAAAAAAAGAGAATTTCACGTAGACGTGACGATTTGCACTTTGACTTTAAAAATGTGAAGGATTTGTTGAAAACATGAATATAAATATTCACGACAAATTCATCACGCAACACTCGGGCAGAGTTATTAAAATCTATTTAATTGAATAACTCTTAGACGAATTTCAGGGCCTTATAATCTGGAAGTTTGAAGCCGAAGGCCACAAAAAATCGTTCCTCGCAACATAATCTATAGGGCGAAAGCTTTTTGGACATTCTATTACATTTCGCTAATCCAACGCTTCTCGATATCAAAACCCACCTGTTCAGAGACGGCCAGAATCTACAACTGTATGTGAAATGAAACTAATTACTTGATATTTCATGTTATTAAATTGCACGGGTTAACCTCTTAGTTCGGTAATAAAGTTAAATAATATTCCAAAGAGTAGCGTTATGGTCCAATCCTGCATTTTCGCATAGATAACTTTAAGTAGATGTCTCGAGAGTAAAAAGCTTTTGTAATATTTATGTCACTATCAAAGAAAGCGAAAAGCTAGTTATCAAGGAAGACTGTATTATTACTTCATATGTTTTTTTTAAAATAAAGTGTGGTTATTAACCCTCAGACTTTGGATTTATGCACAAACATCCTACTCTTCATCAGCTATTACGTATCACTGAACACGCAGAAAATTCGTTTCATCTAAAACAACACTCACTTGCAATCTTTTTGGATATTGAAAAGGCATTCGACAAAGTTTGGCACGGTGGTTTAATATACAGACTTCATCTTGTAGGTATTCCTATTTACCTCATAATTATTATTCAAAATTTCCTGTTCCTCAATGTTCCTGTCTTTTTCCTCTGCTATTCAATATTTATCTGTCCGATATTCCAAAATTCTTCAAAATTAGCCCTTTTTGCAGATGATACAGCACTGATTAACTCACACACTAATATTCTTCTTGCTAGAAATAAATTTCAAATAGATCTTAATAATTATTCAATTTAGGCCAACAACTGGAGAATCAAAATCAATATGAATAAATGCCGAGCCAAAATATTTACGTTATATAAGCCAATATGTCCTCCTCCCCTTCTCGTTCATAACACTCATATTTCTTGGCTTTCTTCCTCTCCGTCTATTAAATATTTAGGTCTCCATTTAGACACAAAACTGAACTGGAAAATTCATATTAAAAATGTGATACAAAAAACCACTATTAAAATACACAGACTAAATTCTCTTATAAATAATAACTGAACTCGTGTTAAAACTGCTAAATTAATATACACTTCAATTATTAGGCCTATATTAACATATGCATGTCCAATTTGGTCCAATGCAGCTAAATCAAATACACAAACACTTCAAATTATCCAAAACAAATGATTTAGAAAAATTCTACAATCACCTTGGTTTATTCCCAATACACAAATTCATAATGAATTAAATCTCCCTACAATACATGATTTGATTAAAAATTATAGTCTCAATTTTTTTAATACTCTTCCTTCATTACATCATACACAATTTTTTAAATCTTGGTAAAACGTATCCCTTTCCTCGTAAAATTAATTCTAAATTTCCTAAAGACAAATTACATCCTCCGTAGTTTTATTTTCTCTTATTTCGATTCGAATATTCTTATCTTTACAACATTTTTTTCTTAACTCTAAAATTTTACCTTAATAAATCCTCTTAAAGAGGTTACTGTTAGTGTCCATAACGACAGTCCTTTTGTTGTAAATTCCAATGCTCTGGAAGACATTGTCGAACAGAAAGTAATAAATTTCAAAAAAATGTTCCCTATTTCTATTTTAAATTCTATAAGTACAGTGGAAGTTGAAGTATCCAAATTCAATACACCAGGGTTCAATAAACAATTTATTGACAGAAACAGGTACAGAGCTATAGTGCCGAATATCCAGGAGAATTGGTAGAGAGACGAAGCCGTGTTGCCGTAAAACCAGGAGATGTACCACGATATGCTGAGTCACCAAATAGCCGAAAAAGGGAGTCCGAAGTCGTTACGCAGTCGTCGTAGTCTCTCACTCTTCACACAGTAACCACCACTTAATCACCAATCGTCGCTCTATCACAGCCGCTCACTCGCTCACTCTCCAACTGCCTCAGCTCCGCGCCGAGGCCGTTTTATAGCTGCCCCGGGCCGTAGGCCCGTCGACTGGCTGTGTAGTAGGGGCGGGGTCGAGTCTCGCCCCGCTCGCTCAGGCGTGGTGGCCGCACTCAGCCGAGCACCGCTGGCCCGCGCTTGTTGACCGCTGCCGCCAGGGGCGGTAACGCCCTACTGACGTGCTTCTGTGGCGGCACATTTAATTATGTGCGGTCGGTCACGACAGAAGTTACCTTTTTAAATTTTGTAAACAATAAAACACGTTTCGTTTACAACTTTCTCTCTTAACATGGAAAAGGAAAGATAGGTAAGAGGGTGGAATTTAACTCGTGCGAGTTCTCGCACAGGTACGCTAGTTTCATGTATTTCTTTTTAAAGGATTAGTAAACCGGTCGTTAAATATCACTTTTGCAACAACCTACTCTTTAAAGGACCAAGTAGTTTTAAAGGTCCGTTTGCTAACGATGGAATAAAATGTGTCAGGAAGGACATTTTTCTTGCATTCCTTCGTCAGACTTTGAAGTTTTCTAGCGGTGACGAACTAAATTACCGTCTTATTCACGACAAAGGAAGAGCCCTACATTAATTTACACTCAGATAATTACAGTGAGTGAGTATAAAGTTGCTAAAAAGTCCTGAAATGGGATATAAAATTGATATTCCTAATTCGTTGTCTAGTGACTAGATTCCCGCACAAAGTGTATTTTTGTAATTATGCAATTACTTTGTACTCCGCATGTCAACGGAACTTAATGCGCATTTCTAAGATTCGAAGCGCTGTTGTTGCGTCGGGAGGTCATTTGATAACTGCGAGTGCATTGCATTGCATTGGTCGGCTGTGGTGATTGCAAGGTCACACGCGATTCAGGTCGGTCGAAATGTGCATTACAATTCCGCCCATTCCCAAATGTTCTTTTTTGTTATTTGTACAAAAAGTATATTTTTCTTTGGCAATACTCAGAAATACCCTCAGTTTTCGAATTCGTCAAGTAACTGCTGAGCAATAACAAAGCGTTTCTGAGCAAAATGACAGACGAATCATTTATTGATCTACTTGATCAGATAGTGAATTTCTTTTCAGCTGAGTCGACTTACTCTACATTTTTAATCAGAACATGGTTTTTTATATATCGTTGGTTCTGATGATGTTTCCGAGCAGCCTTGCTTCCTTTCATGTCCAACCTCGTCAATGAATTTCCTTCCAGCACCGCGCCTCCGCAATCCCCTCAAAACGCTCCCAGTCACGCAGGGAGGGGCTGCGAATCCAGGACGTGTTAAGCACGTAGTCGGGCGCATCTCGCAAAATCACGCCTAAAAACCCACAACCACGGGGCGAGGAACCGCATGGCATTGCATTGGTCGGAATCCTGCAGTTATGAATGTTGATAATAAAAAAATATTTCGAGCAGGCAAAGCACAGTGATGTTGACTGTTTCCAGACAAATTAAACTATTCGTTATTTGGGAATTTTTGAAATGATTTAACCAAATCCATTAGAGTTCATTAAGAACAAAGAGAAGGCACGTTTTTATACGAGAGTCAACATATTTATTACTAAATATGCAGTAAACCATTATAAAATGTAGATAATATGTTGAAAATATGTGTTTGATAAATGTTGATATACAATACCAATATGTCGAAAATACGTGTTGAAAACGACAAGTTCATCAATTTCTTCTATAATTTGTCAGGCAAAAATATTCAATCTCTATTGGTCGCAAATGTATAAAAATATTGAAAATTAATTAATTATTAATTAAGGTAAACAATTTTTGACAAAGTACAAAAACTATAATAAACTCTTCATAATTAAGCAATTTTTTCTTATTATTTCTAAAACTCAGGTATTTTTCAAATAAATATGAATACCTCTGGATAAAAATTAATTTAATTATATTTTATTTTCTCGCCAAATTAATATTCAAATCCAAAATTATTATATTCTTTACGAATAATAAGAAAAATTCAACAAGCTGTTTTTACTTTTCTTCCCTGCATGTGAAGAAGAAATGTCTTAATATCACATCAACAATACGCTCATAAACTCCGTGTTTAAGTTTCTTTTGATATTTAACTTCGCACAAACATCATGAGTAAGATCAATTAGTGTTGTTTCAGAGGTGGTGAAGACTGGGGCAGATGGAGAGAAGATACGCCCAATTTGTACCTGAAAATCGGGATCTAAGGATGTATCTTTGAATACAGACACAGACATTTCTCCATCAATCGATTTTCGGTATCAAACACCCACAAAACGTGCGTTCAGACTAAACGAATTTTTAGAGGAAGTAATTTTCTGTTTATAGAAACAAGATTTATCTACTTTTTCGTTACCAGGGCAATAAGAGATTTTCTGTCGAAAAATCACCTCTTTTCCGCAGCATTACAATACTTCCTCTGTAATGCGTGAGCAGCAATCCAGAGAGTAAAAATTAAACTAGAGATGCTACAGAATGGAACAGACTTTCTCATAGCAAATTTTTCTAATGTCTTTGGTGTGGACTGGCTTTTATGTCCTATTCCATTCTCTTGCCAGCGACCATCTACCGTCGCCCAAAGTACATTTTTTGACACATTCACAACTTTTGGCTTTCCTAATAGTACCTCCAAAATATTACTTCAGGAATGTTAAAGATGTGTAATACCTCGACCTAAATAGAAATTTTCATTGAAAATGTTGGAGCCGCTTTTAAAAAAGGAGATTAAGCATTATTGTATATGCTAAATTTGAATCTTTTTTCAAAGAAACTATTGAGATTTCGAACACTTCATTGAAAGTCACTCGAAGCACCTTCACTCACAAATGTAATAATGTATACAAATCGTTAGAAATGTGCAAATTAAAGACGAGAGATATTAAAAAAATTACATTTGTGTAATTTTTTAAAAAACAAAATAATACTCCAAAATGACCTTTACGTCATATTAAACAGAGCAATTGGAGTCCATTGGAGAAGTTTGAAGAAAAAATTTGGAGCCTTTTTTGAGAAAATGCCGTAAGAGATTTTTTGAAAATGCGGAATTTTGAGCTTATTTTGACAGAAAACTATGGAGTTTTCCAGAAAATTTATTTGACATTACAAATTACAATTACAAAAATTGAAGATTTGTAATTTTTTAAAAAACGAAAGAATAGTCATCGTTTAGGGCGGTTTAGTCATCGTATAGGGTGCATTTGGCACTAACTCCTCCAAAAAGTTAAAGAAAAAATTTGCAACCTTTTTGAGAGTCTTGTTTTTGTTATTTTTTAAAATTGGAAATATTGCACGCAGTATTGCACGAAAACCACTAAAAATTTTAAGAAAGTCTGCGTGACCGTAATGAAAGAACTATTTATGGGTAACAAATTTCATTTGTAGGAAAAATCTGTCTTCATTTTCATAGCTGTAGGAAGACGCCGAAAACAATTCAAACTTTTGCAATTTTCGGAGCTATGCCACCTTTATAAGTGTATTATATTCTATTCATACAATAATTTTTTTTAAAAATTTGGTGCCATTTTTGAGAAAATTTTGAAAATGTCTGGGAGGCTTCATGTAAAATACCCCCAAAATTTAAAGAATGTTTTTCAACATTTCAAAACTTCAATTAGAGCCAGGTGGACAGGGGATTCTTAAATTTGGAAAAGATCGTACGCATGGTTTAGGCGCTAGTAGTGCTCACGGACGGACGGACGGTTTCGAAAAAAAACACTTTTTCGGTGCAGGTCACCCCAAAATGTGTATTTACGTTGACATCTCGAAATCGATTTTCCGCAGCATTACATAACTTTCTCTTTACTACGTATATTACTCCGTGTATACGTATGTATTCGAGAAAGTAAAAAAAAAACTAACCTCATGAACTGGACTTTTCAATGCCTCGCATTTTCCCCTTCCCGAGAAATTGTGCCAACAGTTCGTTTGGTTTTATTTTTGTGCTCCGGATGGCCAGTATTACATGAAAATTGAAATTGCCCATTCCCTGCAATTAAATCTGTGGTTGAAGCAATACGTGTATTTATGCGTGCAATGCGTATGTTACCCCACGTGTATTTGTCGGATGCCATGTTACCACGTATATGACAAAACTTCGACGTTTCTGAGTACATTTTATTAAAGAACTTTGTTCGCCCTTGGGACATAATAATTGTTCCTCGTGAATAAATTTCTATTTAAATCCCTTGTTAAATGAATAACTATTTATGATGTTTTTTTTTAATTCCTGTATGTACGAGATCTTATAATTTATAGCAGAAACGTTTTGTTCTCTGTTTTTGTGAGAAAACGTTTAATGAAATAAAATGCCAAAAGAAAAATTGTTCGAATAAATATTGACAAATTCCCAAAAAACAATACAATCTGAGAATTTTTATTTTTATGACCTTAATAATATTTTGAAGACCTACATTACAAGCTTGTACCCACTGTGTGCAAATGGATAGAGTGCAAAAATGTTCCTCTTCATTCTTCGAAATAACTTTCATTTCCGGGAAAATCTCAATAACGAGTTTTCCATAACGACGGTCGAGGAGAATTTTCTGTATTTCAAAATGCAATATTCGTGATGATATTATCTTCAATTACAATTGCTTTCGTAGATCGGCGATGCACTTCCGAAAAATATTCAAATCTTGTCCCTGGAGTAAAGTACAATTACCGAATGGATCCATTTCATGAATAAATAAATAAAATCGATGATATTAGAGACTAGCGCAATTTGTATGCGAACTAACTGAGCATTTAATAGAGTTCGAATTTCCATCACTGTAGTAAGGGATGTAGGAAGAGGGGAAGGTACTAGTGGTTTAATACTTTCGTAAAGAGTTATAACGAAGTACGCCAACAAAGGGGATTTCTTATTTCGCACACTGCCCTTCTGGGTTCATTACACTTGTGCATTTTCAAAAGTTAGTGCCATTACATTAATACAATAAAACAAAATAATTAATGTTTCATGGTAATTTGGTTTTTAATGAGTATTGTGTTGGAATGCACATGAAAACAAATGTTTCGCGAAAGTTCTGAATTTCCGTGCATAGTTCTTTATAATGTCATATTTAATTTTTATTTGAACTTTAACTTAAATTTGAATGGTAATTCCGTTTGTTAATTGCTCTGAAGATAATATACCTTTTATTGAATTGTAACCTTATTTTACTTTTGATGATCTTTTACATGCAGTAAATCTATTAACATGGGACAGCCGGCTTTACTTCCCCTCCAAAGGAAGGCGAACGAAGGATTTTTTCGCCCTTTCGCGCTTTATAGTACTAATGCCAAAGGAGTTGGAGCATCATATCATCCTAAATTCAGAGAGGGAAAATTATCGAATTTCTTCTGCATTTGAAACCAGCATTTGAAGAAAAAAATCATGTTTAGTAAAAATGGTCAACGAAAATGTCCGTACGATTTGTTTATAACTAGAATGTATTGAAGGCCGCATCTCTGAATTATTTATGTTCCACGGGCATGAAATATATCAATGAGGTTAGTTAGGCAAATAGCATCATAGCTCGTAGCAAGTCCCTAGTTTCGTGGGTATTGTTCGGTAACCTGAAAGCAAATCCTAAAATGTACGAGCAGCCCCCCAACATGAAGGCCGGTATAATTACTCTAAAGACGAAACCCAGGAATAGAGTTTGCCCGTGAACGAGAAATCACCATTCGCCGTCATTACCACACATTCATCAAAATAAGCTAATCCTTTTGCAGCGGCGCACACGAACGCACGCAGTTGGACACAGCTTCACAACGTACGTGATGAGAGGGAGAACGGGGCCGAGCGCGACGATCGAAACAAATCAATGGGCGGTGCGTGGAACCGAGAGCGCAGGCAGCGCCGCGTGGCGTAGTGGGAGGAAGCGCGGAGAGGCACAAGGGAACGGACCCTCGGATTGTCCTGGCGCGGCGCTCAGATAATGGTGGCCGTTGCCAGGCAACCCGCCCGTCGCCTAGCGACGCGCGCCGCTCCGGTCCAGGCCAGCGCGCCACGGCGACACGCGCTAGCTCCAGTACCCTCACTCACTCACTCTCTGTCTCTCTCTCTCGAGTGAGAGAGGAGTGAGTGCGCACTCTCAGTCACTCTCACTCTCGCCGCGCGGCGCCAGCTCTGTGTACGATGGCCTTTGTTTTTCATTCACTTTGTCACAGGACTTGGATTGTTATTGTCTTTACTGGACTTTTTAATAAAATCCTCCTCCTCAAAATTCATTGATTCAGCTTTCGTTACAGGTTCAGTAGATACAGATACACATGACCAATATTCTCAACGGAAATTCCTCCCCACCGTCCTACATGAAACTTTTTTCTCTGCTTTCTGTCCTAATTTATATAAGTCCCTGTTCACATTCCTATTTCTTACACCTCACTACATTTCCCTATTAAGCGTATGCCTCATTATACTTACTAGACATTCACCTCCCTTACGCTTCCTATTTCTACAAAGAATATTCTACTTTCTCGGGTATTTTTGGCTTCTTTATCACTTCTCCCTCTCCCCTTCCGTTGTCACATAATATTCCTTCAATTCTCTCTCTAGTCATTATCTATTCGCCATCGTATTTATATTCGTTATTTACCCCTTTAAAGTTTCTCTGTTTAACACAATCAGTATTTCCTTATATAAATCATTGCTTTTTGTCTTATTCCCTGATAACACTCCTGTCCTTTCACTTACATCTCTCTCTTTTTAATATCCTCCTGTACATTAACATTCCTCTCTCTCTCTCTCTCTCTCTCTCTCTCTCTCTCTCTCTCTCTCTCTCTCTCTCTCTCTCTCTCTCCTGAAGAATTTTGTCTTTCCTCAAAGAACCTCCCCTTTTTCTCCTCCCTTGTAGATCTCGTATCGATTATCGGCGCAAAAAGTATTAAAGTTTACAGGGTCACTAACTGAATGCAGTCTGCTGGGTTTTCCTCCTCGATATCAGGGCTTTTACACCGTATCACTGCATCTCGGAACCCAGGTACTTGACGGAGGCTTTCTAGTTCTTCGAGAAGGGCCGTATGAAGATGCGGGAACGATCATTTCCCCGGGTGTAACGAAGGGCTCTTTGTCCAAGGCAATATCTCATACTGTAGCAAGACTTGATCGGCGGAAAGCGAGAGTAGAACCGATCAGAGCAGTCGATCTCTAGAATGCTCATTCAGGCAGTGGCCCACATCAACATGTATTGGTAGAAAATTCGTGCACCGTCGGGAGTCAAACCTAGCAAATCGCGATCAACGAAGTTTTCGTTGCGGATTCGTATTCCTAGAGCCCGGAAGTTTGACAAGATATCTTTTTATTGTTGCGATTTAATGACTTTGAACAATAGGAATTACTTCATTGTACCTCTGGAGTAGTTCTAGTAGATTTTCATTTTGTCTTTTTGTTTGCCTATTTTAGCTTCCGATGCCTATTTTTGGAATTTTGCCTATTTGTGCCTTTTTCATTATTATTTTCTCTTTTCTCTTCCGGTACCAATCTCTATCAAGCTGGAAATTTACCTGCAAACCTGAACAACATGAATGCATGACCTGTATTGTCTTTCTGTGGACGCGGAGACTCCAGTGACCGGTTACTTTAAAAATCTAAAAGGGAAAGAAAGATTATGCCAGTGAAATTTTTGATATTTTTCATTGATACAGGCTAGTTCGCTCACGAGAAATCTCATATTTTGGTTGGCATGGTCTTCGATTCCTTTGGAGGACAGTGCTGTATGTACATCATACACACTAGTCAGTTCCTTTTTGTTCTCTCTTACCTTCTGGCGATTACGTAAGTGTGGAGAACGAAATCTACAATTCTGTTTTCACTGATATCACTTCAACATTCAAATGTGAGTCCACGGTAGCATTTTGTAGAGACAGCGTTGCGAGTAAAATACAAACAAAGAAAAGGTACTTCCACGCGAGAGTTAATGTAAAGTTTAGACTTAGAATCAAAATGTGAATCATTTTAATTATTAATTTTTTACACTAATAACTACTAAATAGTGATGTTTTAAAATGCTTATTGTGTTTTAACCCCTACTTTACCCAGAAAAAATGTCTTTTTTGCGTGTCTATTTTAGCAAAAATAAATGTCTTTTTGCCTGCCTATTTTGGTAAAATAAATGCCTGAACTTCCGTGCTTTAGTAATTACATACGTTGCAGAAGCAAATTACATGGTCATTCTATAGTAAATATTATTAAATATATTCACTATAGTTGTTTTTATTGACACTAAATAGGGATTCATCCACGATAAGCACTACAATCATTGAGGCTTATTTTATTACTCCATTTATACATTAGATTCAGCCCATTGATCTGGAACTATACAAAAAAGTCTTTTGAAAGAACGTATTTATATCATTTGCTATAAAAAGTATTTCCTCAGATATATTAGTCTTCTACGTCTCAATGCTCTGTAGTATCAGAGAACTTGGAAAGGTAGTCTTTCTTTCCTCCGTGCTGAATCTGTAGCCTAGATAGTCTTTAAAGCACAACATTTTCTGATGATGCCTCTTTACAGAACCGCGACTTTTGAAACAAAACGTCCACAATAATCTATGTTATTAATTTAGAATGCACGCAGACATTGAAAGAAAACTTCTATGCATTCTTCGGCCATCTTAAAGGAGTGTGTGGTTTCGTTAGATACTCAATGATTCGGACAAAACTCTGAAACAATATGGCTGAAAAATAAAAATATTTAATTGCACTATTCCGCTCCCTTCTTACTACGCAAACCGAGTGAATTCTACTCACTGGTTACGATGTAAGAGACGTCACGCGACAGCAAGACTCTGAAGAAGAGGAACCTGCGATTAATATTTGCTATTCACGTGTAGCATTATGGAAAAGACACGTTTTTCATAATCGTGGTATTTTCAGAAATCTTTTGGAGTGTATACATTGTAATACTAGCTTAGCGTAATGCCTCAGGCGGGTATTTCGACAATTATTAATTAAAATATTCTCAGAATATATAATCTACTTTGCAAGTTGTAAATTTAGTAATTTCCGTGTTAAAGTAAAACAGTTTTATTTGACCTATGCAAGTTCATAAAAAACTAAATTGTCAACATATCACATTTGCTTATACTTTGTATCTTGCTAACGCTGTTGCATGCTACTTCCTTTTGGTTTCCATGAATAGTATTTTTCATTATAATTATAACATCTTTTTTATTATATTTTCAGAAGTTATACAGTTTTACTCTTCTTCTTTGTAACATATAATTTCCTTCGTACAACAGTCAACTCTTTCTTGTTTGTCTGATCTGAAAGCAAACTCTCCATGATTCTATGATAACATGCTGTTCATCCATACTCCTTACTACAAAACCATAAAACAAGTGATGTTTTAGAAATATTCTAAAATGTCCTATAGGTAACTGGCTAAAAATTGTGCCAATCAATTTGTCTTGTCGACAGGAATTGAATAGTTACTTTTAAATGTGTCGTAAGTCACCCAAAACTAGTTTACGTTGCTTCAACAATGCAAAAACTCGTTTTTAGAGAAATTACTTAAAAATGTCTGAATGTATTCCCAAAACAAGGATCAATTCCCTACCAGGAAACCGAGACGCGTCGAGTGAGATCTCATTTGTCTCGGTTGGTGGACCGCAAGGGCGGGTGTAGTGACGGACGCAGGTTACTCGAATTCGTTTAAAGGATGTTATTACAATATTCGTGAAGATTGTTTCTATTTGAATTTGAATTTAATATATAAAAATCAATGTTTGTTTGTTTGTTTGTTCTTTCTTGCACTGCCGTACCGTTCACCCGATTGCGACAAAACTTTGTTAAGTTAATGATTTCACTTGCGTGAAAAATATAGGCATAGTACAATGGAAATGTGTGTATGTCTGTCACACATAGACGCAAAATGGGGACGTGTCGTTGATGATTTTATGCGTTAAGCCTCAGGCGCCCCTGAACAGAAGCTCTACGCAATCCGCCGCACCCTCAACTATTAAGCGCGTCTTCGCTTCATATTCTGTCCCAGAGATTCTGAAATATCGGCCGGAATTATTACGTGATCGTTATCTCAGACAAGTAAATATAATTTCCCCGAGGCATTCATAGCGAATGCATGCCTAAACTTGAGGGTGAACGTTTTAATAGGATACTTGACAATCATATCCAAACTAGAACATAGAACAAACTCATACTCGCGAGAAAGTCTTTTATCTATTACCATTTTTGCATGGCGTAGCGTAAAACCTGAGTTACAATCACGTAGTCAGTAGAGTGTGAACATTACAATAACGAAACATTGCCGGTTCCACAAGTAATTAATATTTAATTTATTATAGTCTTATATTGATATTTAAAACACTAAGGATTTTGGTGTAGACGGCAATTTGAGGTTTCAAATTGGGGAAAACTTAGTCATTTTTGCTTTAAATGAAAGATAATGGGCCCCGGATGACTTAGAGCTTTCTAATTTTTACTGGTTTTATACTTTAAATACGAAAAATTAAGTAGAATTAATCAAATGAACGCTTATTCGTCGTTACTTGGTCATTACTTTATGTGAGTTTCAATCGATCGTGGTTTCGACACATGGCACAAGAAAGTCTATGGGTATGAAGTTAAATGTCTACAAACGCCACAACTGTGAAAAATATGCATATTTCAAAAGAAAATGGGTATCTTCAATGAAGTCTACTTTTTACTTTATCGCTACCGCTTACGTAGTATAAAGAAAGTATTGTAATGCTGCGGGGAAAACGGCAACTTTTTGGCACAAAAACTTTAATTGCCCGACTCTGTGGATAATTGGATAAATCTTCTCCCTATGTGTAGTAAATTACTTCCTCTTGCACGGTCTTCCACTCAGAATCCATGGTTTGTGGGCACTTCATATCGAAAAATCGATTGACGGCAAAACGTCTCCCTATCTGCGAACAACGCTACACCATTCAGACGATTTCCTCCAAAATTGGCATTCACCAATCGATCTGGATAATGTCACCGCCCCATGAATGTGAAATCTATATTTTAACTTTGGGGGGGGCGGTACTATATGTTAAGCCCCTGGGACAGTTTCAAAAATTTCAAAGAAATGAAAACCAAATTATTTGATTTTAAATTTTTGTTGGATAATGGGAAGGACGATTAACAGAATGGTGTAGGTCTTATTTTCGTTGAAACTGAATATACCCCGGTTGATCTGGCCTCACTCAAAAATCTGTTTTGGACGAGGTTTTACTCTTGTTTAATATTCTTGAAGTCATATTTCAGTTCTACTATTAAGAAACAGAAAAGTGAAGAAAATGTCCAGAAAATGTATTTTCGATAACGATAGATAGGAGCTGGTCAGAGAATGGAGCATGACCTTAAAGCCAGTCCACATTAAGGAAATTAGAAAAATTTGCTACGAGAAAGTCTGTGCAATTCTGCGGCACTTCTAGTTAATATTCTGTATTTTTTAGAGAAAACAGACATTTCTCTGTGTTAAAATACAAAAGAATGGGAAAATGCATTTTAATTGACAAAAAAATTATGCTAACATTGTTTAATTATTGTAATTGTTTTATGACAAGATTGTTTGTATTAATGATTGTCACATATTTAGACTCTGGTGCCCTATTCAGCTTTAAACCTTAAAAAGAAAACAAGGGAACTTAACGTATACGTTATGTATTTAAAGTAAAAAATAATTATTAATATAATACATTAATATACTGCCGATCCGGGTAGTCGAGATCGCTGAGGCTGTTCTCGGACGGAAGGATCGCGGGTTCGACTCCCGCCTCGGGCATGGTTGTGTGTGTTGTGTTTGTATGTTTGTGATTGTCCATTCACCCTTCATTATCATTTCAAACTTCATCCCCTCTGAACTAACAACCCTGGGGTGTAAAAATAGATTCGGCATACAATTGCTGACCCCCCCCCCCAAAAAAAAGAAAGGTCAAGTTCACTTGCCCCCAGGAGAATATGACTGGGCCTTGGTGGGTACAAATGGCCCGTTTGCATGGTCCTAGGATGGCCAATTCGCGACAAAAAAAATGTTGGCTACATTGTTGGACACTCAATGTCGCCTATTTTATTAGCGGCGGATACTAGAACTTATGAGGAGAGCCTTTTGGCGAGAATTACATTTGTTTGAACTACAATAGCAGACTGATCACATGCTAGGTCCTTAAGTTAATTGTTTAGTTAAATGCAGAGTTTGTTCCATTTAAATAAACAATTGATCCTTCACTGCATCAAGCATTTTGGTTCACTAACTACTGTTATACCCCACCTGATAAAATACTTCCTTTTTCTGATCACCCCACTTCATGATCGTCCGGAAGGACGCACTTTCACTTTAGGAAGAAGGTTAAATATTGTGGAACCCGCAATACACAAACAGGATGTACCCGTTCATAAAGGGAACATCGATCCGTCGCCTCTAATTATGCCTCTTTCCACTAATCATAGTGGGAGCTCTCACTAATTTGCAGCTATAATCGAAGCATCAAAATAGGTAGCGTTCGATTAGATGGTTGCGGCGTTTAATCTGTTCACTAGAGCCCGGAAACAATGGCCACATATTGTAACAAAAAATGAGAAATTTAAAATTTGATTAACGACCAATTACAATTCCAGGAACAATTTTTTATTTATAAATTTAAAGTTCATTAGGAAAACAATTACTTATACCGAAGCCAGATCAATTGGGGAATATCAATTTCGGAGTAAATTGGCTGAACGGTTTAGCCGCTAGCGTGGTTCACAGACGGACAGATGTTTTGCCACCAATCGATTTTTTGGTATCAGGGACTCGCAAAACATTTATTCTGACTACACCACGTGTTAGAGGATCATTTTTAATTTAGCAACTGGATTTATCCACTTTTTCGTTACCAGGGCCCTGAAATAAGAGCTTTTGTGCCGGAAATTCGCCTAGTTTCGCGTTGCAATATATAACTTTCTCTCTAATGCATAAGCAGTAGGGAGAGAGTAAAAATTACTTCAATACTTTAATGAAAATGAATGGAATTGCTTATCTGATAGCTTTCTGTAGATAATTTCATAGCAATCAGAGTTCGATCAATAGTTTGCACACTGATTGGGAATGTAAATTTTTTTGTTCGGATCATTAGATTGAAATGTTTTATTTCCCAATTCAAGTAAGCATTCAGAAAATGTTCGTTCAGAGCATTAGCATGAACTGAAAATTGTAAGTGAATTACGAATCTAACTATATTTAATGAATGATTTCAGGATACTATTTTTAATGAATGAGTTCAGGTTAAATTAGTCGAAATTGCCAGCAAAGTATTACTTGTCCATCCACTGAACTCTTTTTTCTGCATATTTTCCTAACATAATGTATTATCTAAGTAAGCAGTCTATACCAGGGTTCTCAACGTGAAACTAGTCTCCCATCTGAGCTCCTTGCGCCCCTTTGCGGAATTAGGTCATTCGGCTCAACCTACCACTAATATATTGAAGTACAACATTTCTACCATGTTTTTGGGATTAATAATTCTAACTCAGATTTATATTTAAAAAAATGTATTGTATTATTGCAACAAGTAATATTTGATTTGTTGATAGAACTGTTTAATTCACTTAAAATGCTTAATAAAACTGCTGAACTATAAAAAGAATGACCGTCTGCCTGATTAGGGTTTCAAGAGTTATTAATATTTCAGATGTTCACTCTGCCCTGAGCTATTAATTAATATATTGCTTGGTTCGATTTCAATTTGAATTTTTTCCGGCGTCTTCCTACAACTACAAAATTAAAGATAGAGATTTTTCCTTCAATTGAAATTTGTGGTCCATAGTTAGATCTTTCATTAAGTTCATGCTTTTTGAACTTTGGTTAGTTTTCACGCAATAAGGCGTGCAATGTATGAAATTTCAAAAAAATCAAAAACAAGATTTTCTCGAAAACGGCTCCAAATTTTCTCTTTAAACTTTTGGTAGAGATAGTGCTAAGTGTACTCTATGATATGACATTAAAGACATTGCTATATTTTTTTTGCTAAATCACGAAAATGTAATTTTTTGACTAAATAACAAAAATGTATTTTTTTGAATGGCCTTTCACGTCGTTAATATTTACATAAGTGGCAATTTGTTCACTTTATTGCATTTACGAGTACATGAGCATTAAATGGTGTCTAAAAATACCTCTTGAAAAATCAATAGTTTTCTGTGAAAACTAGCTCAAAATTCCGCATTTTCAGAAACGCTCAAAAGCCGTTTTCTCAAAAATGGCTCCAAATTGTTTCTTAATTTTTTCGTATGCATAGTGCTTAATGCACTATTTAAGATTGCATCGAATTAATTTTGCGGTATTCTTTCATTTTTTCAAAAATTACACAAATGTATTTTATTAAATATCTCTCACACCGTTAATATGGACATTTGCAGCAATTTGTAAACATTTTTGCATTAGTGAGTAAAAGTTCTTCAAATGACCTGAAACGCAGTTTTCGAAAATACAAAAGATTCTCGTGAAAAGGAGCTTCAAATTTCGCATTTTCAATAATGATTAGTCGCCATTTTCTTAAAAACCGCTTCAAAATTTTTTTTCTTGAATGCGGCTTTTTTAACAAAAATTTCCATATAGGACGAGGTTTTACTCTTCTTTAATATTTTAAAAGTAATATTTTGAATCTAGCATTAGGAAACCGAAAAATTGAGAGTTAAAAAAAGTAGGGTGACGATAGATAGAAGCCGCCATGGGAAGGGGGGCAATACCGTAAATCTAGACCACACCAAGGAAATTAGAAAATTGTACTACGAGAATGTCTGTCATTCTAGTTTCAAACTTTTATCTCATCGAGTCTATCTAGACATTCTAATTTTTTAAATAATTATATTTTTAAATATTTATTTTTTGAAGCATTTATTTACATGGGAATAAAAAAACCTTTCAAATTATTAAATGGAACAAAAACAGGAATTTTTATATTAAGCACATTCACAGCAACAATTGATAATGTTTTGTGAAGTACGCGTAAATTCCAAAATTTCAGATAAGCATAACTACACAAATAATCAATTTTCAGGCAAATAAAAAAACGTGTGTATATTTTTGATGTCCAGATTTAAGAAAAAATATCATACATTGTAAAAAAAAGTCGTGTCAACTCTTGTGCGATTTGACATGGAATGGCTCAAATTCGTTATAATCTGTCCCATAAGTTGTCATTTCATGAACGATTTCTTATAACAAGAATGTCGTTTTAAGTGCTGGAATCCGGAAAATTCTTTAACACTCAAGCAAGCTTTCAGCATGTAATATTGTTACCATAAATAGTCCACAGCTTCTATTTTACTTTCATTCCCGAAAAATACACTGGAAGCACATTCTCCGTAATATTGCTTACTCGTCTCCCGATTTCTCCAATTGCAAAAAATAAAAGTATTCTTTTCCACGCCGTTCTCTGAATTTTTTGTTAATAAATCTAAAGTAGCTGCTGTGGCTTGTTTCAAAATATTTGCTGGACTTCCAAATAAATTGCAAATTACGTAGTTTTTCTCCATTGGAAATTGTGCACAATATCTTTCTCAAATCACATTCCCCTGTCGAAGTCGTAGGCTTCCGCGGCCAGAGTCATGTAAATGATCTTGGCTGTCCAGGTGACGCCGCGTCGAAGGCTGTGTTGCCAAACAGCCTTCGACGCGGCGTCACCTGGACAGCCAAGATCATTTACATTCCACTGTCAGTCAACAATCAGAAACAAAATACGTAGCGAATACGACCCCCGCCCCGAACGGAAAAATACCTAGTATTTTATCGTACTTGTGAATTATATTTGTATCACAGTGACGAAATGTCGTAAAACTGAGACCTCGAATAAAATAGCAAAAAGGTTTTTCCATGTGAAACATGCCCGACGTTGACTGGTGCTAATTTGAAACCAGCCCCGTCTTTCTATTTAAAAACAATATCCACTTGGAGGGACATTTTGAAACATAATTATTACTGATAAATGTAATTTGGGCGCCAGGAAAAGGTTACACTTGAAACCTAACGATTCCTACGTAATTTAAATATCTCTCCTTCCAAAATTATGATGTGCTAGCTCAATTAATTGGGGTTCGAAGTTCATAATCGTTGCTACTGACTTTGCAACCAATTATTCAATCTGCCATCCATATGGAGTGGCGAGGAATCTGAAAATCTTATTAAAATGCTAGATTGCACGTAACGAACAATAATAATCAGCTTTCTTTCAACTTAACAAATTGGAATTTATTATATTGATAATCAAAATGAATTCATCTTTGGTCATGACCAGTTTTCTCTATATTACAATAGTTATAAAACCTATTTATTCATTCGTGGGTCTTCACGCGCTCTTCACTTCTTTGTTCGATGGCGCCCCGTGGAACCTTCTCCGTCGACGCAGCAGAATCTTGCTTCTGGATAAAGTACTCGTCTAATGTCCGTGTCTGGTTCCAAATTCTCCCGGCGATACTATTATAATCCGTGACTTCCCTCACGAACGTCTCGGGTGGACGCCTAGATACGTATTTTTCTTCTTACAAGAAGGCTCTATCATAATATAAGAAATGATAGTTAACTTTATACAACTGTCAATTACAGTCTTTCCTCGATCTAGTAAAATATATCAAGAGCCGACCCGCTCATCACCGCGTTGCTCTAGCGAATGAATGTTCTTCTAAAAACTCGGAAGCATCCGAATTTTATATATTTTTCTTTTTGCCTCTCAAAACAATGCTTATCCCGCCTCTGCTCTCTCATTTCAACCTAACGAAAATGATCCTTAACGCCGGTTGTTTATTTGTCACATAGCGACCCCCTCGCGATCGTCAATTGACATCCCTATATTTTATGTCAAATAAAATGACATGTAATAAAAGTGGTTCGTCATTTGGGTATATCATACATGATACGATGGAATTCTAGACTCGACGTATCCGCCTCGTCTAGGAACTCTCCCACCTAAACCTCAAACATCTTCTTCCTTGCTTTATAAATTATTATTCCTTGCTTTTTTAGTTTGAATAAGAACTAATGCGTACGATACTGAGAGTGGTTACACTAAATGAAATTTTCTGTTCTGATAACTCAGAAAAATATTAATAACTAATTTCGCAACTTCAGTTTACCGAAATACAATGTTGAATGCGCTTAAACGATCACGCGTTTATGAAGGGCTTTTGTGATGCCACTCGAAACGCGTTGCGTTAGCGGCGCTCTGCGCAGTATCATTCTCTGCAGCCCAGCGCGAT
The DNA here is from genome assembly GCA_011170035.1 of Teleogryllus occipitalis. Classification (NCBI taxonomy): domain Eukaryota; kingdom Metazoa; phylum Arthropoda; class Insecta; order Orthoptera; family Gryllidae; genus Teleogryllus; species Teleogryllus occipitalis. The sequence goes on along the minus strand of BLKR01014966.1, from coordinate 2,110 downwards.
AACCCTTGTTGTGCTCACACACTGCACTGCCAACAGCTCGTGATCTGGCCCGTGTTGACTTTGTAACCAGCTGAAACATGTCAACGTGACGACACTAATTGGAGTCCGTACAAGCGTCATCGGCCATCTGTCTCTGTTTCTATCTGCATTAAAGTTTCAATTTCGTTTACGTTCTTACCACCGAAATAGATGTAGTTTTATATTATTAATATTTACAATGTATAAAGAGCTTTTAAAAATTTCTGAACATTAGTGTTTCTTGTGCAAATTAAAAATGTACATTTTAAACAAAATAGCATTCTAAAATTGTTTGTGGTAGGTCAGATCTACGTATTAGCATTAAGGCTAAATATACCGACTCTTGTTCAATTTGTCACCACCACGTGGCAGCACCAAAATAAGCAAAATTTACTTGACCGATAACGTCCGAACAAATTGTCCGATTTTCAATCTGTAAACGGCATTGGACATCATTTGAAAATAGAATTTACGCTACAAAGCCATTGTTTTCAAAAAATATTAGAAAAAAAAATAATTTCTCTCATAGTTCCGGAATGAAATAAAAAAATATGTGCTTATAGCTCACGGTGCTTCCTCAATCCAAAGCCGTGTCAATCATGCAAATCGGATGAATAGGAGCGTCGTAGAGTGAAATTTGGGAAAACACCTCACCCCTTCCTCCTTCCACGCCGTTACGTCTTCCGCCTGTTGTGGGCCGTCCCTCGGCGGGGCGGCACAGCCAGCTCCGGCGGCCTGCGGCGCGGGAAACTGAGATTCCAGGCAGGTAAGCCGGGCAGTCGGTTTATGCTTTCGTCCCTTTGCATCTCAACATACTTTTTCTTCCCCCAAAAATATAGTGATGCTGAAACAGGCAATCGGTCTCGTATCATCTGTAATAGTAGTATAAAACTATTTATCTTGTTCACATATTTTCCACTTTCCTTGGAATACCATCATAAAATTGTTTGAGGCATTTTCCTGCAATAGTGCGTGCAATATTTGCAATTCTAAAAAATAACAAAAACAAGATTTTCTCAAAACCGGCTCCAAATTTTTTCTTTAACTTTTTGGCAGGGTTAGTGCCAAACGAACCCTATGCCGTGACATAAACGCTGTAACGTCGTAGCATTCACTTGTCGTCGGACCGCACAAGGCGCGGGCCGGGGCGTGGGAGGGGGTGGTCCAGATGTGGGGCTGGCGGTGCATCCGGAGCGGCCGCTCCGAGGGTGGAAGCCAGCGGGGAACATCCGGCGGTCAGCTAGCGCAGAAGGTCGGGTGAGGACAGATCGTCTGCAGCTGGTCGGCGGACCCCTTTGTGCGCCCGGCCCAAAAACTCGGTAATGAGGTGACGCGGTCTGCGGGTCTTCAGCGTGTGAGGTCTGTCACGTGACTCCTCGCTGGAGACGCCGGTGGAGTGTTGGCGATGGGGCATTCGAGTTTGGGCCGAATCGCGGTGCGGAGGCATATGCTGATCCGTGAGGTAGTCGCAGGTTGCGAGGGTGGCTACACCAGATGCCAGGAGCGGTGCTACAGTTTAGCACGCTGGGGCACGCTGGGTCAGGCTGAGGCGGCTTGCCTCAGGAACGGTAGTTTCCGGAGGAGAATGTACATATTGTAATATGCAGTAACATTAAATAAAACTTGTACAAAGAACTCCGTGTCTGTGTTGTTCTTCACACCACGACGACGTCACAACGCCATATTGCCGTATTCTTTTTTGTTTTTTCAAAATTAAAATATTTTTGACTTGTCTCTCACGTCCGTAAAAGTTACATTAAAGGCGATTTCTTCACATTATTATATTTATGAGCACATGTGATTTAAATAATGTCAAATAAAGTTTCGAAAACTCAACAGTTTTGTGTAAAAAAAGAGCAAAAATTCGGCATTTTCAGAATCGCGCAAACGCCATATTTTCTCAAAATGACTCGAAATTTTTTCTTCAAATTTTGCCAATCGATAGTGCTACTTTTCTTGCGTTTGTTATGATGTAAAGTTCGTTTTGGTGTATTCATATGTTTTTTCAAAATTTTACACAAATGTAATTTTCTTTGAAATACCTCTTACGCCGTTAATATGGACATTTCCATCGATTTGTATGCATCTTGGT